>JZLH01S0567233.1:54180-66151 GCA_001188425.1 Eucidaris tribuloides
AATTCAATAATGTAGAAATGAAAATAAAATACATCACTTTTCATACTAGTCTGTGTAAATTAGTCGGAATGTATTTTTATAAGCTAGATTACTTATACTTTGGTCATGTACCAATGTGTTTCGTCCTTCATTTTTATGACAACCTACTAGCTGACTTGTACTAGCCTTGAGCAGAGCTCGTACCTTATCTGGTCACAAGAAGTAGTTTGTTGTCTGCCTTCCATCTCGTGGTTTCGGCACTGAAGAGTAAACTTGAGCAAACCCAGCTGAAAATTAGCCAAGTAAGGTTAACTTTTATTTATCTTGGCATATGTTGGCAAGATTTGCAACGGATTTATAGGCACGCCGGAGTTAGTAAAATATAGAACGTTTCCAGCGCTTTTGTCAACGAGTTTATATTGCTATACCCCATTACACAGGATTCTAGTTGCTGATGGGTGAGGGTTCGTTACATTTGTTTTGTCACGGTGTGTTAAATATATATAAATATTGTTATAGTTCAATTTCTTCGAATAGAAAAAAGCAAAACACAGAAGAAGCTATTATACTTCCAGCATTCTAGTCCTTTCCATTTAAAGTAGCCAATCCACATCACATTCGTGGGTATATGCAAAAACAATAACGGGCAGTTACTGACATGTATTAAAACATGATTAAATATCTTCCTATCTTGAGCCATGGAGTTATGCGTATTGTTGCAATATATACTGGCGTGTGATCGTAGACATCAAAGAATCAAGGCAATATTCAAGGCTTGTTAAAAAAATCACAAGATTTAGAGGAAGTATAGATTCAAACAACAAACAACACTAATTCCACCCATCCGTCCATCTTCCTCGCTCCTCTCCTCCTCCCTCCTCCTCCTCCTCCCTCGCTCTATCATTTTCGACATTCATGTAGCCGCACTGTATTGTAATACCAGACAATCCGAGAACAACATCAGATTTCTATAATCTTTTTAGATGACTGCTGTGATTTCAAATCGACTCAGATATTGACAGAATCTTTAAATATTTATTTACTCTATGTATCTTGTTTATGTGGAAGTCTTTCAAAGTGTTTTAGGAACAACAATGGATGGTATAGATTTATCTTGAGAAAAAAATCCAAGAGAACAAAGATTTCCTGCCCTTTGTTAATCTTGTTCATCGCTAGAGTTGTCAACACCAGCCGATATTGCGGAGTTGAAACTTTTTTTTTCTTGGTACGCTATATTGATTACCTCATGAAATTCTTCGATAGAAGAACTTCCTTATATGTTCCCTTCCCATTCTCTACGTCATTTTCATGAACTTACTCTTTGAATGGGATTGCATGACCCTTGTCATAACCGTACGCACGCACGCTCCGTATATGCCTTATCAACCAAAGCGTGAACGATACATAATTATTTTTGGGCCAACTTGTCCGTACGTCTTTGTTTGTCCACAGTTATCTCAGGAATGAAATATTCCGTTCCTCATTGGCTTCCTCATGTTATGGGTGTAGGTGGGTGGTGGGGTGGGTGTGTGTGTGCGTTGTTGTGTTGTAGTGTGTGTGTGTGGTGTCGTGTGTGTGTTGTGGTTGTGCGTGTGTGTGTGGTGTGTTGTGTGTGTGTGTGGTGTGTGTGTTGTGTGTGTGTGTGTGTGTGTGTGTGTGATGTGGTGTGTGTGTGTGTGTGTGTGTGTGTGTGTGTGTGTGTGTGTGTGTGTGTGTGTGTGTGGTGTGTGTGTGGCGTGTGCGTAGCTAAAGTTATCGTACGGTGCTCCGCAGTCAAATGTGCCTGAGGCCTTACCGTCACCTGCGACAAACTATTCGCCGCCGCGCGTGGTAAAGGTTGCACATGCCTATTACGAAGAAATCCAAAATGTTTATTCGACCCAACCCAAAGAAATAAGAAATGTCAATTTCAACGATAGGCTACCAAGATAAGGTAATGATAATTCGTTAATAGTTGTGAATGGATCTTTGTATGCTGTTACAATGAAAGAATGAATGGGTTGTGTGAAACAATACATTATGACGTGTGTGCGGCACAAATTGTTCGGCCGAAGCTCACAAATTGTCCGCCGGCGACAAATCTGTGACGCGGCGACAATTTGTGCCGTCAAGTTTTCGACAAATCGGCACAGATTTGTCGCCGGCGACATTTGTGACGCTCTTGTGCTGATCCAATTTTTGCCTCACTGGCCGGACAATTTGTGCCATGAAAAAAAACCTAGCGGCACAGATTGTCGCCACGCGTCACAATTGGTGCCAATCACTTAAATATTGTTGTGTTTCTGTATGTGTGTGTATCTATGTGTCAGCTGTTCTGTGTTTGCTTGTGTCTAATTACGTAGGTTATGTGTGTTTGTGTGTCTGTATGTAGTCTGTGTTATGTCAGTGTCATGTATATATGTCTGTCTTTGTGTGTATGTGTCTGAATGTTTGTCTGTGTGGTGTCCTATGTGTCTGTGTCTGTTCGGGTGTCTGTGTGTTGTGTTTGTATTGGATGTGTTGTGCATCTGTTTGTATATGTCTTGTGCTTGTGTGTTTGTTTATGTGTTTGTGTGTCTGTATCTTTCTGGTTTGTCTCAAAGTGTCTGTTGTGGTGTCGTTTGTGTGTTGTAGCTATCTGTTCCGTTTGCTCCGTGTTTGTTGTGTATGTTTGTTTTGTATTGTATGTTTGTGTTGTATGTATGTGTCTGTTTGTCGTGCTGTGTAGTGTCTGTTTATGTGTATGGTGTGTGTCTGTGAAGTCGTGTATGTTTGGTCTGTAGGCGAGTGTTTGTGCTGTCATGCGTGATCGTGTCTGTGTGTTGGTAGTTGATTATATTGTCTTGCTTTGTATGCGTGTCTATGTGCCTGTATTGTTCTACTATGTATGTGTTTGTTTGTCTGTTTGTGTTTTGTGTGTTGTGGTTTGTCTGAGTTGTGTCTGTGTGCCTTTTTGTATTGTCTATGTGTTTGTAGTGTGTCTGAATGTGTCTGCTCGTGTGTCTGATGTTTCTGGCGTCTGCTATGTGTCTGCTTGTTCTGGTGTCTGTGGTGTTGTTTGTCTGTATGAATGAGTGTGCGCATGTTTGTTATGCTGTGTGTTTTGTGCTGTGTCTGGTTGTCTATGTGTTTGTGTGTCGTATCTTTTCTATTTGTCTGGAAGTGTATGTATGTGCATGTCTGTTTGGTGTGTCTGTATGCTAATCTGACTTCTGTTGAGTTTAAATGTGTGTCTGTGTGTCCGTGTGTGTCAGTGTGTGTGTCTGTATGTGTAATGTTTGTGTGTCTGTGTGTTGTTGCTGTGTCTGTGTGTACTCTGCGTTGTTGTACTGTATGTGGATGCTTGGCTGTGTGTCTGTTTTTGTGTTATGTGGTGTGAGTTGGTACGTTGATGTGGGTCGGAAGAGATGTTACAAGTTATGTGTGTATTTGGATGTCTGTAAATGGTCTGTTGTAAAAGCTTGCGTCGCTCGGTTGTGAGTTCAGGCAGACACGCAGAGCATACAAAGCACAAGACATACTATGAAAGAACGACATATACAAACACACAAAAACATTAAGCCACAACAAATAGACACAAACAGAGAATGCACGTACAGACCTACATACAGACAAACATGACATCCACCAAACATACACATACACACATACAGACACACAGCGGACCACTGAAGAATAACAGACACACAAGCAGACCACATACACACATACAGACAACACAGACACACAGCAAGACATTACAGACACACAAAACAGACGCATCTTACGACAACCAGCACACATACCAACACAACAAACAGACACGTCAGACACACACAATCACACAAACACGCAAGCACCACACCAAACACACACACATACATACAAAGAGACACACAGAATTCACACACAAACACAGATATACACACACTCATGTAGACACACAGAAAACAAAGAAACATACCATACAGACACACAAACACCATAGACACACAGACATATCCTCACAGACACACAATAAAACACACAAAACACGCAGACACACAAACATACACATACTGTCAGACGCACAGATACATACAGGACACATAGACATACACAACATTATCCACACACAAAAAACACACAGACACATACAGACACACACACCTTACCTACATACAAACAGACACACAAACAGAACACGATACACACTTACACACAAGACACAAACAGACACATACAGACAAACAAAATATGCAGACTACGTACACTAACACACAGACACACACTAGACACAGCCAGATACATGGACACGCAGACACATACAGACGCACAAACACAAACAAGACACACTGACAAACACGGCGACACATAAACAGTCGTACTACGAACACACATACAGGACTCACCAGACACACACAAACACATAAACAGGACACACAGACACACCAAACAAGACACACAGACACACAAACAGACATATAGATATACACAAACAGGACACATAGATACACACAACACCATTCAAACACACATACACACAAACAGAAACACAGACACATGCCGACACACATAGACACACCATTAGGACACAGAACACATACAGACAGACACACACAGAGACACATTACAGAACACATAGATACGCAACAGACACAACATACAGACATACACAGACACATACAGACGAAACACAACACACAGACACACAGACAAAGACCCATACAGACTAGACACAATACAGACACATAGATAGGTCCACTGCGCACACAGACACATAAGGACGCCGTGAACAGGCCACATTGCAGACACATGGAACAGACAAATACAGACCCACGAATAGACACATATCAGTACACACAAACGACACGTACAGACACAAACGTACACATACAGATACCACACAGACAACACCAGCGGACACAAACACACATCAGACAAACAGATACACAAACAGACAATGCTAACACACACAACACACCTAAAACACACACACACACACACACAACACACACACCACACACACACACACACAACACACACACACACACACACACATACCCACATACCCACAAACAAAATAATTTATATGCGCGCCACATGCTTTGAATATGGCTGGCGACGAATTTGTGGCCGTCAACTCCTGGCACAAATTGTCGCCGGCGAGCAATTTGTGTGACCGCGTGGCGACAATTTGCTGCCGCCAGGGTTTTTTCATAAAATTGTACAAATTGTCGCCGGCGACAATTTTGTGACGAGGCGACAATTTGTGCCGCCAACAGGACGTTGCCCAAGAAATGTGCTTTGAAATTCAACATGTGTCCAATACAGGGGTGCAAATCGCCATGAGAATGCTACAGTTATGTTTAAGGGAATTGGGAAATTCCTTTGAAATAACGCTGGTAGTGGAAATAGTTCAATTAGTTCAAATCTTCCCTAACTGACCTCTGATTTTTAATTTCCTATGGGACTTCTGTTCTCCGTGTGCATTCTTTAGTATTCCAGGATCCGGAGGTCAAATGTGCCATAAAAGTGGTACCTCATCAGTTTAATGCGTATAACCATGGACCATAACGAAAGTCAACTGAAAAGACAGCTAAGAACATATTGATTGCTGATTCGTAGCAATTGCTTCCCATGATGCAAAAAAAATATTGGTGCCCTCATCGATAACATAATGTTCCACAAAATACAAGTGACAAACAAAATTCTGCGCAGCTTTATGTGTGTTTGAATTTAATGCAAGCAAAAACACAACCGAATAATCTTAACGCAAAATCTAATATCTAATATCTAAGTTATTAAAAAAAAGAGTGTTGTGAAATATTACTTTTCAAACAAAGTTAGGGTTTGGGAAAAATGACAAAATAATCCACTGAGCAAGTTTATGGTTGGAAACGATTTTGACAAGTACAAGGAAACAAAAAGCAATAAGAAAATAAACGCAGCTAGTGTTTTCAAACAAACGTGAAAACGTCGCTTTGAAGAAGGTTGACAAAATTTTATTTTTTGTCAATGTTTGATAAAACATAGGTAAATATGAGTTAGTATGCTTAAAGAATAAATGATAGCTTGTAGAAAGTTTGCTTGTTTGTCACAATTTGCATGACCAACTGTACGAAAAACTGTAATGAAGTTTGCCTGATAAAGGGCAGAAATTCAGGGGTTTGCTTCATATAAATTCTAAATCATGAATAAGTCAAAGATGTGAAAGAAAAAGAGCAACTCACAAGAACAAAAAGTGAACAAAATGGAATAAAAACAAACGTGAGAAAAATGGGAAAATACAGGAAGAGGAAGAATAACAGTTGGAAGGGAGAAAAACAAAAAGGAGAGTCAGGAGAATGTGTAGTATAGACGAAGAACACGTCGGAAGAGGATATCTGACACTAATTTAACATAAATTTAAATTTTCACATTTTCAAAAGTCAATATGCACTGATTGTTGTTTATCGTTATTTAGGTATTTTAAAGTACACGTGTCTGTGAAAACGATATACTAATCAAATGTGTATTTAATATGCATTGGGGTGATATGGAGCGCATGAAAATGACTCAAGATCCAAATGAGTTCAAAAATATACCAATGGATACAGTAACTCGACTGTATAGGCTGGGAAGATTTGTTTTTAATTTGTTTAATTGAGGAGAAAAAAAAAACATGAACGACGAACATCCAAGAGGTGAATTAAAGTATGGCCCTGATAGAATTCAAGTCCAAGTAAAGCTGCATTCATCCAACAAATTCACCGTTCAGAGAGAATATGTAGAGGTGATTTTTTTTTTTTTTTTTTTTTAGTTAAACGTTTTAACGACATTTTTTTTTTACAGCAGCAAAAACCTGTACCTCGTTGTATAATATTTTTATCCCCAAATGAAGATGCTTTCCAATCATGCTCTTTCCCAATGAATTCAATTATTTGAGATTGGCGTAACATCTATTTGAGATATTGATTCATTTCGGATCTTGTGAAAGTTGAGCCCTTCTACGTAGTTTTGAATGAATCATAGTAATTTTCACTGACATGTCGTTCCTGACAGTGCAAGCATAAATTACCTTGCTCATACCTAATATTATTTATAAATAAGCCTAACGGAAGTTACAAATTCTCGTTTTATTGGTAGCTATAACATGATATATTCCTGCGCTTTGTTGTCCAGCATAATGCTGAATTAACAAAATTACTGTATTAAAGTTATTGACAAAAGTAGCACAACCATTGTTATTATTGTTATTACTATTATTATCACTGTTATTGCTGTTGTTGTCATCGTCATCATCATCATATCATCATCATCATCATCATCATCATCATCATCATCATCATCATCATCGATATAATTTTTTTTACTGTTCAAAAAGGGAATATTTGTTGAACGTGTACTCGAGATTTGTCATAAATCATACAGTTTTATATGTTCAAGATTTGAATTGTATTGGAAGTAAGGAATCTATAGTATCCCAAGCCCTCCATCTATACAGTGACAAGTAAAACCATAACATACTGTTTTGAAAGTTAATAATTTTTTTTTTGACTCTGGAGTATATAATAGACGGTGATGACTGCGACCGCAACTGCAGTCATTAAATTTAATGGATAATAACAAAAAATGGTTATGACGTCATGCGGTTGATGCAATGGTGGCCCTAGTGGGGACAGGGGCAGGTGAAATAAAGGGAAGAGAGTTTGCCCGTGGCAGTAGAGCTGCTCCTTTTCGAAACACTGAGGTTCAAGTCTGACAATCCTGGTGATTTATGACACTACTCCTCTTCACGGTCTGGTTCCAGCAACTTTCTTCGGAAGTGATAAATGATAAAGGAAACTGGGCCCTGGTTTCGTATTTGAGTCATTATTATACTATAATTTGAATGGAACTGAAACGAGCATAATCTTAGTTTCCAGATTTAAAATAGATAGTAAAATTAAGATTCGGTTCTGTTTGCAGAAGAAGAGCTTGGTGTCTTCCACATTTTTGAAAACAACAACAACTAGAAATTTCAAATCATGAAATTTCCATTTGAAACATTGATAGACACAGAGCCCAATTTAATGAGGTGTAAAATTGATCTTGAAATTGATACAATCACAACAGTTTAGTAAACTAATAAATCACTTTTTGGAAGAAAAAAAAATCACGTGAATGTGGGCCAAGTAAAAGACGGTCAACACCTGTCCAAGCTTGCTAGTTTTTCTTTAAATTCAAACAAGAAATCGTACATTATTTAATCAAAGAAAAGCTCCATCTCAGTTGTTTCAGCATCAAAACATCATATATCAATTGTTCTAGTTCTCACTTCTTTTAAATTCGTCTATTTCCTGTAGGATAGAAAAAGCAGTCAACGATCATGACGATTTAGTGAAAGAATGATATTGAATTCCTTAAGAAAAAAGTCCGACTAACAACCATGCAGCCTGGCGTGTGTGGCGGTCAGAGCTGCTGCTAAAATGCTGACAGCTCTCGGAACTGGGATTAAATAGCAGGTGTTTCCGACAAGTCTGCACGGCCATTACAACATTATAGCAAGCAAATGAAATAATAAGGTGTCTTTAACAATTACACATCAATAATTACAACTATCAAGAATACCTTTTTCCATCGAGATCATTGATAACATAGGTAATAAAAGGTTATATTCATACTGGTGAATTATTGTGATCGGTTCGATTTAAAAGCCAATGAATGTCACATAAGCCGTTAAGAGTATGCCAACACAGGTTTTCAGCAATTTGGTACAAAATAAGCATGATTCCCCAAATTGCCTTCGCATGAATAGATATATGGAGTCATCTAAATTCAGCAATGATACACCTTTGATTAAATATGATCATGTAATATCTGTGAGTAAGAGCATTGATATAATAGACTCGGTCGCATCAATATCGTCGCACAGCTGCACCTTGAATGTAGTTAAAAGGTCTTCCCCTCTTCCATGGATTGGATAACGTACATGTATTTAGTTCGACCTGTATTGTTGACAATCATTCTATTCATTCAGTTATTACTGTTCTGTGAATTGACATAAATTACAAATTGGAACCCCCTCACCACAATAATCTGATAAAGTCGAACAACCTAAAGGTAAGGAAAGTGCCAAAAATCGTGTTATGATTATGAAGATTTAAAGTGAAGTGTCCTCAAAAAGATAACAAAATATGAGCTTCACATGTTGCAAAAGTTTGAATATACGTATTTTTCACCCAAGGAATTTTTCTTTCCATGTGTATGTATCACAGGATTCGGGACACTATCAGGGTATCGTAGTGACAGGTCAATGTGTGTTTACTGTATTTTTGTTTAGGTCATATAATTATATTTTTCTAAGGATATGTATTTCGGAAAGTACTTGTATCCTCTTAGTGACCAAACGACGAAAATTTCAAAACAATTACGTGTCTTTGGGATTGCAAGGTGCATCATACTAAGACTCACATCATCACTGAATTCACTGATTAATTCTGAATGAGGGGTCAGACTGCTGCAGTTGGTCATCGAGGATAATCATGACATTGGCTGTAATTTCGGAACTGTTTGATTAAGGTGTCCTTGAAGACAAGTCCTGTAGTGGTCCAGTGTTTTTTTTTTCTCTTCTTTTTCTTCTTAATTTATCTTGTTTTCATGACAATAATTCAGATCTTAATCGTGGATATTTTTACGACCACAAACGGATCTCGAAACCACAAAATGAATTGAACAGCCGCTGGTATTGTCACTCTCATGTCTCTTACAATTTCCTTTTATCAGAAATAATAGTTATTGACACAATATCGTCTTGATGAAGAAGACAGGCGTGTGAATTTTACCGTGTAAATAAGAAATTATTTTCAGCGTCAATCGTCAAACAGTAATACGGATAAAGGCAAATCGGGATGAATTCAACACAGTAGTTTTACTTGTTGTCCCTATTTAGATACATTTGACACAGATCTTTATAAGTTCATACTCAATGTCCTTCTCTACCTGTTGCTCACAATTGGAAAACACAAGTCCTCGGTTAAAAAGAGGGAAATATACACTCACAAATTTGCCTTCTCAATAACTAATCAATCAACGAGCAAACAACCCAACTAAGTAACTAATTAGTTGACTAATTGACAAACTAATAACTTTTTGAACAAATAACTAAAATAAATACATGACTTATTTACGCACTAAGTTAATAACCAGCTAACTGGATGACCACTTACATATTTGTATGCATTTGATTCATTTCCCTTCATCATGTTCATTGATACATAGGTAAGAAATGGGCTTTCAGAGATTATAATTTTTACTATGCAAGTGCTTATATTATACTCGTGAAATTTCGAATGCTCATGTAATGACTTTGCAAAACAAGTCCCCGGCGGTGTTTCGAGGAAAAAAAAAGTGCCGCACTACATTCATCGATTACTTATCTGAAAAATGCTTGTTTGCATTACTTACAACATGTACTTGTTTTAATTCAATTAATTAGTCCCCTCCCTCCTTCTCCTTCATTTATATACCGTCTGGGTTAACATGCCTTTATGTAAAACTAAACAGCGATATAAAGAGAAATTCTCGCAGTGTCATTAAATTTGTCAAATTGCTAACCCCGTACTTACATCAAATTTCCTGATATTTTGGCGACATTGTTGACACATGGTCTGACATTGGAACACGCCTACCACCTACGGGTCCAGACGAGTGTCTGAGGAGAAAAATAGCTTCAAATGAATGTTGATTTCATATATAATCGATTACTTTGGTTTAAGAACAAATGGCACCATTGTTTTGGGACGGCATAAAAGCGACTCATTGATACGCTCGTCTAACATGTCTAATACAAAATAATCATTGTTATTGTATCTTATATGATTAATATTTTTACAGATACGTACTTGATGTATTTTAACAAATTTGCGGAAAGGAGGCATTTCAGAGCACTGATATATGATATTGATCCATTTAACAACAGAGTACTTTTTTTTTAAATCAGCAAGTGATTGTTTAATACATGTTGCCAACATTTTTTTCCCTCTTATGTGTGCTTGTATCTCGCTTAAAAAAATACAAAATGTTAAACAGATTATTTGCCACGTTAAATAAGGGTCATCTTAATCAACAAACTACCTCGCTTAAAAATCAAGCAAGTCATCCACCCCTTTTGTAATGTATGAAGGGATATCTTGTCATAAAAAAACTGCAATTGAATGAGGATTCCAAACTGAACAAAAAGCTCACTTTCGAGACGTGTCAAATAAAGACTTCAGTTGCATATTACAGCACATAAGACCATAATAAAACTATTTCATTTTTCCTTCTTTTGTCTTTAAACGCCTTTCTCAAGTTAACATGAACATCTTCCAAATGTAAGGTCATAGTCATCCATTCCTTTTTTAATTGTATGAACGAATTTTTTTTTAACAAAAAACTGCAATTGAATGAGGATGCGAAACTGAACCAAAAGTTCAGGTCCGAGACGTGTCAAATAAAGACTCGAGTTGCACATACAAACGGTAGTAATATTACAGTACATAAGGCCATCAAAAAACTATTTCATTTTTCCGTCTTTTGTCTACCTGTTCAAGTTAACATAAAAAAAATCTTCCAAATGTAAGGTCATTGCTCTAAAATTAAGTTAATAGCATGGGATTTACCCAGTAACGGTTGATTAGGAAGATGGACAGTAGTCCCCTGTCGTCTAACATAAGACGGATTGTTCATATTGTGAAATGTCTCAACCAAAAGTGTTCTCCGTTTCCGTTAGCTGACAGGTGACGCGAAGTAAGGGGGCAAATTCACTCTTAATTCGATAGTCAAGACAGGGGGTATTCACAGACCGGTCACCGGATCCCCACCTTTTAATTGCTGTGGAATTCAAGGTATACATTTCACGTCTTGGAAACGGGATAATTTCGCTAGTCATAAGGACCACTATTCATAAGGACCATGGTTCATAAGGGCCGTTATTCATAACGTGTAATTTCGTATACCTGAAGGGTCGCTATTCATAAAGGGAAAAAGAGTCATTATTCATAAACTCATAAGGATCATTATTCATAGGGATTGCCTTTTTATAATATAAGAA
>JZLH01S0567266.1:8992-18992 GCA_001188425.1 Eucidaris tribuloides
GCTCCGGGTTTTTGACACCCCCCCCCCCCCCACACCACACACACTCGTACATGAACTCTCCTGTCATGATGAAATGAAAATGATGAAGATTAAACAATAAATTTACATTGTCAGTTCTGCTGACAGTCGTTGATTCATATGTGGATACATGCTGTGATGATATGAAAACAGTCAATATAAAATGTGGTGTGCATAGTATGTTATCGGTCGGGCACAAAAACATATCACTGGACTGCCCGACTGCCAGTTTACATGAAAAAAAGGTATCGTTCAAAGGTTTATTTAAACCCGTTGGAAGACTAAGTACGAGTTATTTGCGTGTTCGATCAATTGAAAAATGCTGCCTATAGTTTAAACTAAATCGTTTCTAACGGGATTAATTCTGAGGAGTTAATTTGCCTTTATGCAAACTCCCAACCTGAGAATGAAGACTTTCACGCCTCGCCAAGTCAAATCGCAAATGTGTAGGCACTTGTTATACAGATACATGTTATAAATGCACGATAGGCCTAATAATTTTTTAAACACAATGTTGATGAACTGATCGACAACCTGCGCTCCGTGAACTTCGCATGTTCATTGCCAATCTGGTTCTGCATGATAAGTGGTTCGCGTGTCATACGATTATATGCTTAGGAGAGAAACACGCCTATATTGTTTTGTGATAAACATACGTGGACGTACTTCAGATTCTATGATCATTGTTTGGTCAACGATTCTTGGAATATGCTCAAAAAAGTGTGTGCATTTGATACAAAGCAGTATGGTCAGTCTGTCTCGTCGTACATGACAAGAGCGTTTCGATCGATTCATCAGAGTCTTTGAAAATAAACTGTACTGTTTATGATATTCTCGTTGCTTTGTTACTATGGATTTGTTCAAGGAGTCTTACACGGCAACAGACGTCGTTATCGACACGGGCATGCGAAGATGGTTTGAAAAAGAGCGGGAAATTGGTCGTCTGGTTGCGTTACAAAGCGATGAAGATGTCTCAAGTGCGATCAGAAAATTGTGAGCCGTGTACAAGAAAACAAGACGTTATTCCGTCAAAACCATTGGTCACAGAGGAGGCGATTATCAGTGGCGTTATATTCTCACCGTGCCACAAAGATTCTGCACAGGTCGAGCGTTGCTTCGCGCCATTATCAACCTCAAAATATCTATCTATATTGCATCCACCCGGTATGAATTCGGCCTGTTAAGTTCACATGGCCTTGCGATCTTTCCAGTTGTTTTCGCAGAATGTCTTCCTAGCTTCAAAATGGAGAACAGTGGTATTACAGAGCGTTTAGCCGCTGTACAAGCCGACTTAAAACTGCTTGAAAGATCTTAATGGTCGTATCGATGGAATTACGTGATCAATCTTTGTGCGTCAGGATTTCCCACTGAAAGACGAATCTCGAAATTGTTTGAGACAACTAAAAGGTATAGACGGGAGAAAATGATATACACGGTTGTGTATCCTTATACAAACACCCGGTTCTTTAGCTGGAAACTGGGAACATCATGGTCGTTATTTTTGGTGTGGTGCGTGAACACTTGTCGATGAGAAACACTCCTGCCCCACACACCATTATATGTATTTCGGATGCGTACTATCGCAGCCATAGGGGGGCTACGTTGACTAGTTCCTAATAATCAGGACGGCTAAGACATCATCCACATACCTGTCAGATGCTAACAGCCCCCGATGAACATGGTGTGGGTGACGTTAAACCGCTATCCGCGGAGTCCTGGAGGATATCCAAAATCACGTGGGATCCGTCGATAGTTCGTTTATCCGGTGGACGGACTCGGACCATTACGAACCATGTGTTGGGAAGTACGTTCGAGACACTTTGCATCATAAGGGCGGGTTTTCTTCCTTATTCGTGTCTAATACAGCCTCAACTTGTTGTGAAACAAGCCTCTACTACGACTACGATCCGATTTGCCTTCAAGTCTCGGAAGTTTGTACTGGACTTTCGAACCAATTTCCGGAGGACAATCAAAGAGTTTCGTGACCCATAATTCCAGTTTTCACACCTATTTACTGTACCTTAAAGGCACCGTTCACCCCAACGTCAATTTGTTCTTAATAAAAGCAGAGAAATAAGAGGAACATATCCACCAAAGAATAGAGAGTTCATGAAGTTTCAAACTTTTAATTTTGTAACGTCACATTGGCGATCAGCTCCCCATACGTCATGTAAATTAATTCCGTAGATTGCCATTTAGTTATGTGGTCATGATAATTGAATGGGTTTTTACATAGAATCCTGCTATGAAACGATGATTCTAAAGACAATAGTTAGAATGCCACAATTAAAAATAATTTTCCATAATGCGGCAGCTGCTCGCATTGTGCGTCACAAATTCTAAAAATTAAAAATACCATAACTCTGTTATTTTTTATGGATTTTGCCCAACCCTTCATTAATTCGGTTTCTCTCATTTTTCTGGGCTTTTATTAAAACCAAGCCCAAATCCCCAATTTTAAATCATGAAACATTACAAACGCGCAGGCGTTTCTTTTTCGTAACTATATGCTCAATAACTTAACGAATAGAGACAAATCAATCATTATCGAATTTCAGAAACAACTTTGTATAGAAGTACAAATACCCTAACACGATTCCTATTTACTTGCTAATAAAAAAAAGACTGATTTTGTATTATTTCATTCTACGGGAAATGGCCCATCCATCATTATTAGAAGGTTTTAAAATTTCTTTTTATGAGAAAATTTTCACTCAATAGATGTAGGAAAACTGATACCATCTGTTCAACAACGTACGCGTATGGCGGCGGATGTATAGCAGACTTAGTTCATCTTCGTGAGAGTAAGGATCCAATTATACCCACCTATTTTTTCATTGTCATAAAACAAATATAACATAACAAAGCAAAAGGTATATTTTCTCAACCAAGATATAACATGCCAAATATTTTTCCTGCTACATTCTATAACATTACTAATTGTATTTTATTATTTCGCGCCAATGTATTTTGATGAAAGCGTGCTTAAAATGGCTGTAGCTGCAATATACAATAATTCTGGTATTACAGATTATGTATTCGTACTTCTATGAAACGCTGCAACGTGAGGGTTTCTTTTTTTATAAATTATGTTCATCAACTGAACAGATAGTATAAATCAATCGTTATCGAATTTCCGAAAACAACTTTGTATAAAGTGCGTTACCTAGCAGTTTCCAATTCCTTGTAATAAGGAAGGATGCTTTTTTTTATTTTATTCTACGGAAATCGTCCATCAATCATTATTGAAGGTTTTAAAATTTCTATTTTCTGAGAACATGTGTTTTCGCCTCAAAGATGTGGACATCTGGAACCATCTGCTTCAACAACGTTACGGTATGCAGCGGATGTATAGCAGACTGTATGGGGCCTGGAAAGTTAGGATCAAATTATTACCCTCGTCATAATATTTAATTTCATTTCCAACAAGATATAACATCACAAGGTATTTTCTCCAACAAAAATATAACAAAATATAACATTACAAAATGTTTTTAATTCTGTATTCGGCGCGGGTGCTTAAGCATGAAGCTGTACTTATATTGGCTGTATCTGCCATATGCAAGATTATACTTATATGCAAGATTATGTTAAGTGTCGTACTTTCAAATGAATAATTATGCGTAAATGTGTTGTATGTATGTTTGTATGCATGTGTTCACTGACAGTGCAAAAAACTGGGGGGCTTTAATTTAACACCAAGCGTGTTGCACAATATGAATCCGGAAAAGTGTTGATGCTTTCAAGCACCATTGGTTGTTAAAGCCAATGGCCCTTCTTGGTTTTTGAAATAATTTCCGTTTGCGGTGTTAAAATAAACAACCGCTGGTGTCGAAAATTTTCACCAGCGTCTGGTATCTATATTGTGGCAACACCACTAGTGTTAAGATTTAACACCCCAATTTGCAGTGTTATGTAAAGCGAAGGTCGGGTCAGTGATTACATTGGTGGGAAGCGGTTAGGATGGACAGGTGTCAAGAACTACGGAGTCAAATTATGACAAAAATACTGTGTTTGATTTTAAGATGAAATGCTGGTCACATTTAGATAAAGGTAGGGGAAGTGGTATTTGGAAATGGTAGTTGCGCCCGAGGTGCTCCTGGATCAATGCTGTGCATTGGCATTAAAAGCTTGTCTGAGGAGTGAATTGTTGGTTTGATTGATTCCTGCTAATTAAGTTAATATAATTTACTGGAGTTGTGCCTATCCCCCCAATGTATTCGTTATTATTGGCCTCAATTTATCTGCCTCGAGATACGGTATGTTTCAGTTTGCCAATTTAAAAGAACCGTAACAGTCGCATATCGTGCATATTTTTGGGAGGGGCGGTCGGGTAATATTCTGGAAGCCGTATACTTTTCGGAAACGAGCGGCACGAATTGTGTGCCAATTCCCTATGCAGCACGCATTTTACCCGAAGAAGGCGAACTGAACGGGCTTACCCTCAACGGCCCAATATCTGTTCGCAGCTCCACGACTTGTTGTTACACACCACGAATCATACACTACGTAGTTATAGAGTTCATAGTTGTGCTATACGCAGGCCTTGCAATAGGGGCAAGCGGGATGTATTGAACGTAACGCTACATAGTTGCGGAGCGGCGCATCCCTTTAAATTCTTGTATGTAGTTGTCGAGGAGAAAAAAGGAAAACTGATGGTGAAATGTCATAACATGCTTAGACATGTGCACTGATTTTTAGTTTCCGTTTTTATGCTAATTATGCCTTAATTGAAATTCCTAGGACAATAACAAATTGCAATGCAACGATTAAACGCTTAATAAAATAGATATTTACACGTAACCACACTCAAAAGAATTCTGAGTGCCCTGTAAACCACCATGGACCTGTACCTCATGGGCGGGGTTTCGGTGGTAAATCTTAGGGGGCGGCAATCGTCGGAACGAGGGCAAAAATTTCGGCCAAATGTATTCAACTGCCAAATAGCGAGCAAGAAAGAGGAGGGAGGGTCGACGACTGAAAAAAAAAATATTTTGCGTTTTGTGTTATTGTTATACCGCCAAATTATATGCGACTGCGGAACAAAACGGAGGGGGGGGGGTAGGGAGCGACGGCAGAAAAATTTGCACGGCCAAATATAATCTTTACCGCAGAAGAGCGGGCCAAAACGCAATAAGTAGGACGGTGGCCGATTGACTAGGCGAAAACGGATTTCCCGCCCAAATTTTTTTTAAAGCGCAAAAACTCAGTCAATATCATTAAAGGGTAAGGGCAGGGTGGGGGCAAATATTTTGAAAAATGGCAATCCCTTAATTTTCCTTACTTGAGAACTAAAGGGGGTCCATCCCCCTGCTTACACCTTATCGGTAACATCTGCGGACGAACATCGTCGAGGAAAAAAAAACACATAAATTGATTGATGATTTATGTTTAAATTGTTTGTATCATTTACATAAACAAATAACACGAATCAATCTTTCTACCGTTTACATTTTGCCAAGTTTTACGAGGAATAACAGTTGTATATAAAAAGGGACGTCATTAGGCTGATTTGTTTAAATGAGCGGCAACATTCTTCTACAACCTGTTCAACAACTGACGGTGAGTTTTTCTTTGAAGTTGTTTAGAGCTGCCGTATGTTGGATGTGTTTCCTTTCATCGTAATCTCCGTGCGTGGTGTGTGTTTGTACCATGGCTGTATATTGTGTGGACTGTTGAGAAAAGAGAAACGCTTAGAACACTTTGAAATTTATTATATTATAGCTATTTTGCTAATGTACGTTTATTCTTTCGTATGTTGTCTATTTAACTATGTTGTTCGAAATTCAGTATTATTCTAAAATAAATGGAGTGGTAAAATTCATTGCCTGATGAAGTAACTAAATAAAATAATGGAAAGAAAAACCAATGCGCGAGATCCGAACGGTCTACACGTAGTCTGCTGACTAATGTTGTAATTTAAGCAAATCTTTACCCGGAGGACATGATGCTGGTTTTTAAAGCTATTTTAAGTACAGGCCTGCAACTCGGTCCCATTTTTCCTACTTTTTCCTAAATATTGGTGGAAGATCCTAATTTTCCCATTTTCCTCAAAATCTCATTTTTTTTTCTTCTTTGTCAAAAAAACCATCAGTGCGATATGGTTTAATAATTTTGTCTGGACAACAGTCTTTACAGATTGTTGCTGAAAGTACTGGTAGCTACCATATCACCTGTTTATGATGGGAAAATTCTTTGTAAATGAAGCTAGCCAAAACCCTGCTAGTGTTAAAACTTTAAATTCTGTATTAAATGTATGCATAAACTCAACACTTTTTGGCAGTGGAAAATGGCGGAATCATGCTGATTGTAAATTTAAAAAAGATTCACGGAGCTTTCATGCTTTACTTTATTTTGCTATAGGATCAATGCTTCCATAATAGTATGTATTTGCTTGCACTGTCTAAACGCTTAACCATTGGAGCTACTCTCTTGATATGAACTATGTTTCGAATTTATAATTGACGAAAACACAGTTAAAAGATTATTTAACTCATTTCAAAACTGAAAACAAAAAGATCAGAAAAATAATGAAAAGTCAGACAATGTTGCAAACCAATTCGTGTCGTTTCCGTAGTTCTGATCGTGTTTTGTTATTTATTGTTGTTCGTTACAATCCAGTTTTATCGCAGTGTCGCTCGGTGACATCTCATCCAATGAAGCTGGCACTTTTCATCGCCCGTCATTATGACCATCACTTGGTGTCAGCGAATTCAGAAAAACGAATAAGACATTCTCCTCAGGAAAACCTGAATAAAGACATTGGGAACATTTGGAATACATCTCCTGGTGATGGCAAGCATGGTGTAAGTCATACAGATCTGTTAGCTCTACGTTCAGTCGGGATGTGCCCAATTTTGGCGTTTTTACGTGCCCAATAACACAGGTTTTACGTTTTTTTTTCATTCGCTTTCGCGCCTTCAAAATTTAAGTGGCGCCCGCCAAACGACTCTTTGTGAAGATGGATGAAATTTTGTCCTGATCGACCAAAGTATACCTGGGCTTTAATGCATTACCTGCTACTTCAAACTACTTACTTTAACATACTACTGAATAATTGCTAAGTTTTCTTATGATTGTGTAGTTTTTTTTTGCTAGAATGTGACAGAATTTCGATCAAGTGAGATATCTTTGGGCCGAGATGTTTGTTCGGATAAGAGCCTTTCAAAAGGTGTTCTGGGTTATGCAAAATTTCCGCAGAAAATCATCATATGGAAGTACGGACATACGAGCTTTTCGGACATGCATAATTACTGTTGAAATCGCATGAATGATAAAAAGAACATTAAAAAACAATTAAATGGACGCGAAACATCTGAGTTTTATTTAACGAGATAGCCAATCACACTCGTCATTTACGTTGGTATTGTTAAATTCCTTCGCTTCTATTATATTGTTCGATTTGGGCTTTCTGTTCATTCATGCAATGAATCATCTGAATTATAAAGCCGACCCAATCATTTTTTGCCAATTAAGTTAACATGGTAGAATTTTACTTATACATGGGTCATCTTTTGTATTTTAAAATGATAAATTTTAATTCATCCCGGAAGTGCCAAAAATAAAGAGTGAAATCTATTATGCATATAGAATACAATGTCCAGGACTTGCCATGGGGTCATTCTTATATTTTATATTAAAGCGCCCTCTCTCTATTTAGAAGACATTTTAACTATAGTTAATTACTTTGTATATACGATTCAAAGACTGACACAAGTCCATATGATTCAAAAACGACCCCAAGTCATCAAATAAAAGACCCCTCCCCACAAAATCACGTGAAGAGTGAATTATGTGAAAAAATGCCTACAATTAAACTTGTATTTACGATGTTGTCTGTATTGATTATAGTCAAATATAATTTTATTGGGAAGTGTGTAAAAATATTTAGTTTTACTGATTTACTCAAAATTGGATCATCTTCATGGACTTTGGGGATCATTCTTATTATAATATAATTCAATTTTACTCTAATGAGTGCATGTCGAAAAGCTCCAGTAAAATCCCGAATTTAATGCTATATTTCCGATAAAAGAGCTTTGTAGACAATATGTGTCGGTTTTGAAGAATAAAGCCTGACAATCAGTTTAGGATCCGTCAGGGATGAGATGAGAATGTATTAGCGTTATGTATGTGCATTGTTATGAATAAACATTCCATAGAAAACTACGTTTAGCGAGGAATCAGCTTTTCGAAACACGTTCTTGCTACACTTTGTAAAGAACTGTTCACACTTGTAAAAAACTGTATTGGTGTCAAAACAACACCAATCGGTGGTTCGTGAGAGGACTGCACCCGTCAGGTGTTCAAAGGTTACACCATGAAATTTGACATAACACCAAATATTATTAGATATAACAAACAGAATGAGCTATAATAAAACCAATGGGTGTTGAACTAACACCAATGGGTGCTGCAACAAACACATGAATTTAACACTATTGGAAGCTAGTGCTTTGGTGCGGCCTCCTCTCACAACACCGACTGGTGTAGTTTTAACACCACTTTTTTTGCAAGTGCAGGAAGATTTAACAGCCTGTGTCAAATCACTTTTCACATCGGTGATCCAGGTTTCCTAAACACTAACCATCTAAACAAAACGTTTTTGCGCGAACACATATTTGCTAAATGCTAACACACTTTTTAACAGTGTACTTTAAGATCAATTTTATAGTCCGTTTATCTTTTTTAATCTCCAGTATTTCCCGAAAATGGCAGGACGGCTATGAAGACAAATGCTACCCTGTCTGTAGCAGACATTGTGATTCATCAAGTACAAATGACTTTGTGCCAGAGTTGTTGCAACGCTGTACTGCCTCTGATTCTATAATCGTCTAACCTGGGAGTTCCACACAGAGTCTGGGAAATTACTTTAAATGGATTGTGGAAATAATTGTATGAGAAAACTAATATTGAGAAAAATATTGTGTATTTTCATCGCGTTCAAAGAAACGTTTTTTAAGCCTGATATACTGAGGAGATATTCCAACTTTTAGACGAGAATGATAATAATATAATAATAATAATAATAATAATAATAATAATAATAATAATAATAATAATAATAATAATATAATAATAATAATATAATATAATAATAATAATAAAATAATAATAACCTGCTTAATAAAACGTTAACACAGTGCTGAGGCATGCTTATTCGCCTAATAAGAAAACAGAGAAGAGTTTTTAGGGAGTTAATCTACAAGGTTCAATGTATATCGGCGATTATAAACAGATATGTTTTCAAAGTAGACTTAAAATGATTTATTGTATTAATGCCCATTAGGTGCTTCCATAAAATTAGAGCAGGGGTGAGCAAGCTACGTTCACCATATTTTTTGGTTAGAACTGCCGGAATATGAATAAACTGTCATGTCACCAACGTCCATAGCTGTTTTTGCTAATTAGGGAATTAATGGATTTTTTTTTTTAGTTTGAATTTTTGTGCCTATTACAGGATAAAATAGCAAAACATTCTCTTCAAAAACTCTATTAAATAGCTTCATTGAGCAATGAAATGGTTTCTAGACGTTATTTAGAAACTCAACCATCTACTTTACGATTTACCAATAACAACAGAAGCATGCTGTATGTGTGTATGAACACATAATGGCGGTCTGTGTGTGCATCTAATTAAACACAACAAAAAGTTAACTTACCCCACCTTTTCAATACTATAACTTTTTAACGGAAAAACGTTTTAGCCAAAATAATTTAGAGGAGTATTTTACATCATTTGACCCAACTTATGTTATGAAAATGTGATTCATCCGACAGCATGCATGGGTGAGCATGGATTAGAGGCAAAACGGTGCTGGACTTGGTTCAAAAGTCACAAGAGTATTTGGGGAATCTTGTGTATGCAGGGATTTGACAAATGTTTCTGGTGATATGATGAGCCGCTATTTATGCTTTTCTCGATCCGTTTGACCCCCCCTCACACTTCCCCTGGCACTTTGTCGCATATATTACCCTTCAA
>JZLH01S0567266.1:21459-37396 GCA_001188425.1 Eucidaris tribuloides
GCTCCGGGTTTTTGACACCCCCCCCCCCCCCACACCACACACACTCGTACATGAACTCTCCTGTCATGATGAAATGAAAATGATGAAGATTAAACAATAAATTTACATTGTCAGTTCTGCTGACAGTCGTTGATTCATATGTGGATACATGCTGTGATGATATGAAAACAGTCAATATAAAATGTGGTGTGCATAGTATGTTATCGGTCGGGCACAAAAACATATCACTGGACTGCCCGACTGCCAGTTTACATGAAAAAAAGGTATCGTTCAAAGGTTTATTTAAACCCGTTGGAAGACTAAGTACGAGTTATTTGCGTGTTCGATCAATTGAAAAATGCTGCCTATAGTTTAAACTAAATCGTTTCTAACGGGATTAATTCTGAGGAGTTAATTTGCCTTTATGCAAACTCCCAACCTGAGAATGAAGACTTTCACGCCTCGCCAAGTCAAATCGCAAATGTGTAGGCACTTGTTATACAGATACATGTTATAAATGCACGATAGGCCTAATAATTTTTTAAACACAATGTTGATGAACTGATCGACAACCTGCGCTCCGTGAACTTCGCATGTTCATTGCCAATCTGGTTCTGCATGATAAGTGGTTCGCGTGTCATACGATTATATGCTTAGGAGAGAAACACGCCTATATTGTTTTGTGATAAACATACGTGGACGTACTTCAGATTCTATGATCATTGTTTGGTCAACGATTCTTGGAATATGCTCAAAAAAGTGTGTGCATTTGATACAAAGCAGTATGGTCAGTCTGTCTCGTCGTACATGACAAGAGCGTTTCGATCGATTCATCAGAGTCTTTGAAAATAAACTGTACTGTTTATGATATTCTCGTTGCTTTGTTACTATGGATTTGTTCAAGGAGTCTTACACGGCAACAGACGTCGTTATCGACACGGGCATGCGAAGATGGTTTGAAAAAGAGCGGGAAATTGGTCGTCTGGTTGCGTTACAAAGCGATGAAGATGTCTCAAGTGCGATCAGAAAATTGTGAGCCGTGTACAAGAAAACAAGACGTTATTCCGTCAAAACCATTGGTCACAGAGGAGGCGATTATCAGTGGCGTTATATTCTCACCGTGCCACAAAGATTCTGCACAGGTCGAGCGTTGCTTCGCGCCATTATCAACCTCAAAATATCTATCTATATTGCATCCACCCGGTATGAATTCGGCCTGTTAAGTTCACATGGCCTTGCGATCTTTCCAGTTGTTTTCGCAGAATGTCTTCCTAGCTTCAAAATGGAGAACAGTGGTATTACAGAGCGTTTAGCCGCTGTACAAGCCGACTTAAAACTGCTTGAAAGATCTTAATGGTCGTATCGATGGAATTACGTGATCAATCTTTGTGCGTCAGGATTTCCCACTGAAAGACGAATCTCGAAATTGTTTGAGACAACTAAAAGGTATAGACGGGAGAAAATGATATACACGGTTGTGTATCCTTATACAAACACCCGGTTCTTTAGCTGGAAACTGGGAACATCATGGTCGTTATTTTTGGTGTGGTGCGTGAACACTTGTCGATGAGAAACACTCCTGCCCCACACACCATTATATGTATTTCGGATGCGTACTATCGCAGCCATAGGGGGGCTACGTTGACTAGTTCCTAATAATCAGGACGGCTAAGACATCATCCACATACCTGTCAGATGCTAACAGCCCCCGATGAACATGGTGTGGGTGACGTTAAACCGCTATCCGCGGAGTCCTGGAGGATATCCAAAATCACGTGGGATCCGTCGATAGTTCGTTTATCCGGTGGACGGACTCGGACCATTACGAACCATGTGTTGGGAAGTACGTTCGAGACACTTTGCATCATAAGGGCGGGTTTTCTTCCTTATTCGTGTCTAATACAGCCTCAACTTGTTGTGAAACAAGCCTCTACTACGACTACGATCCGATTTGCCTTCAAGTCTCGGAAGTTTGTACTGGACTTTCGAACCAATTTCCGGAGGACAATCAAAGAGTTTCGTGACCCATAATTCCAGTTTTCACACCTATTTACTGTACCTTAAAGGCACCGTTCACCCCAACGTCAATTTGTTCTTAATAAAAGCAGAGAAATAAGAGGAACATATCCACCAAAGAATAGAGAGTTCATGAAGTTTCAAACTTTTAATTTTGTAACGTCACATTGGCGATCAGCTCCCCATACGTCATGTAAATTAATTCCGTAGATTGCCATTTAGTTATGTGGTCATGATAATTGAATGGGTTTTTACATAGAATCCTGCTATGAAACGATGATTCTAAAGACAATAGTTAGAATGCCACAATTAAAAATAATTTTCCATAATGCGGCAGCTGCTCGCATTGTGCGTCACAAATTCTAAAAATTAAAAATACCATAACTCTGTTATTTTTTATGGATTTTGCCCAACCCTTCATTAATTCGGTTTCTCTCATTTTTCTGGGCTTTTATTAAAACCAAGCCCAAATCCCCAATTTTAAATCATGAAACATTACAAACGCGCAGGCGTTTCTTTTTCGTAACTATATGCTCAATAACTTAACGAATAGAGACAAATCAATCATTATCGAATTTCAGAAACAACTTTGTATAGAAGTACAAATACCCTAACACGATTCCTATTTACTTGCTAATAAAAAAAAGACTGATTTTGTATTATTTCATTCTACGGGAAATGGCCCATCCATCATTATTAGAAGGTTTTAAAATTTCTTTTTATGAGAAAATTTTCACTCAATAGATGTAGGAAAACTGATACCATCTGTTCAACAACGTACGCGTATGGCGGCGGATGTATAGCAGACTTAGTTCATCTTCGTGAGAGTAAGGATCCAATTATACCCACCTATTTTTTCATTGTCATAAAACAAATATAACATAACAAAGCAAAAGGTATATTTTCTCAACCAAGATATAACATGCCAAATATTTTTCCTGCTACATTCTATAACATTACTAATTGTATTTTATTATTTCGCGCCAATGTATTTTGATGAAAGCGTGCTTAAAATGGCTGTAGCTGCAATATACAATAATTCTGGTATTACAGATTATGTATTCGTACTTCTATGAAACGCTGCAACGTGAGGGTTTCTTTTTTTATAAATTATGTTCATCAACTGAACAGATAGTATAAATCAATCGTTATCGAATTTCCGAAAACAACTTTGTATAAAGTGCGTTACCTAGCAGTTTCCAATTCCTTGTAATAAGGAAGGATGCTTTTTTTTATTTTATTCTACGGAAATCGTCCATCAATCATTATTGAAGGTTTTAAAATTTCTATTTTCTGAGAACATGTGTTTTCGCCTCAAAGATGTGGACATCTGGAACCATCTGCTTCAACAACGTTACGGTATGCAGCGGATGTATAGCAGACTGTATGGGGCCTGGAAAGTTAGGATCAAATTATTACCCTCGTCATAATATTTAATTTCATTTCCAACAAGATATAACATCACAAGGTATTTTCTCCAACAAAAATATAACAAAATATAACATTACAAAATGTTTTTAATTCTGTATTCGGCGCGGGTGCTTAAGCATGAAGCTGTACTTATATTGGCTGTATCTGCCATATGCAAGATTATACTTATATGCAAGATTATGTTAAGTGTCGTACTTTCAAATGAATAATTATGCGTAAATGTGTTGTATGTATGTTTGTATGCATGTGTTCACTGACAGTGCAAAAAACTGGGGGGCTTTAATTTAACACCAAGCGTGTTGCACAATATGAATCCGGAAAAGTGTTGATGCTTTCAAGCACCATTGGTTGTTAAAGCCAATGGCCCTTCTTGGTTTTTGAAATAATTTCCGTTTGCGGTGTTAAAATAAACAACCGCTGGTGTCGAAAATTTTCACCAGCGTCTGGTATCTATATTGTGGCAACACCACTAGTGTTAAGATTTAACACCCCAATTTGCAGTGTTATGTAAAGCGAAGGTCGGGTCAGTGATTACATTGGTGGGAAGCGGTTAGGATGGACAGGTGTCAAGAACTACGGAGTCAAATTATGACAAAAATACTGTGTTTGATTTTAAGATGAAATGCTGGTCACATTTAGATAAAGGTAGGGGAAGTGGTATTTGGAAATGGTAGTTGCGCCCGAGGTGCTCCTGGATCAATGCTGTGCATTGGCATTAAAAGCTTGTCTGAGGAGTGAATTGTTGGTTTGATTGATTCCTGCTAATTAAGTTAATATAATTTACTGGAGTTGTGCCTATCCCCCCAATGTATTCGTTATTATTGGCCTCAATTTATCTGCCTCGAGATACGGTATGTTTCAGTTTGCCAATTTAAAAGAACCGTAACAGTCGCATATCGTGCATATTTTTGGGAGGGGCGGTCGGGTAATATTCTGGAAGCCGTATACTTTTCGGAAACGAGCGGCACGAATTGTGTGCCAATTCCCTATGCAGCACGCATTTTACCCGAAGAAGGCGAACTGAACGGGCTTACCCTCAACGGCCCAATATCTGTTCGCAGCTCCACGACTTGTTGTTACACACCACGAATCATACACTACGTAGTTATAGAGTTCATAGTTGTGCTATACGCAGGCCTTGCAATAGGGGCAAGCGGGATGTATTGAACGTAACGCTACATAGTTGCGGAGCGGCGCATCCCTTTAAATTCTTGTATGTAGTTGTCGAGGAGAAAAAAGGAAAACTGATGGTGAAATGTCATAACATGCTTAGACATGTGCACTGATTTTTAGTTTCCGTTTTTATGCTAATTATGCCTTAATTGAAATTCCTAGGACAATAACAAATTGCAATGCAACGATTAAACGCTTAATAAAATAGATATTTACACGTAACCACACTCAAAAGAATTCTGAGTGCCCTGTAAACCACCATGGACCTGTACCTCATGGGCGGGGTTTCGGTGGTAAATCTTAGGGGGCGGCAATCGTCGGAACGAGGGCAAAAATTTCGGCCAAATGTATTCAACTGCCAAATAGCGAGCAAGAAAGAGGAGGGAGGGTCGACGACTGAAAAAAAAAATATTTTGCGTTTTGTGTTATTGTTATACCGCCAAATTATATGCGACTGCGGAACAAAACGGAGGGGGGGGGGTAGGGAGCGACGGCAGAAAAATTTGCACGGCCAAATATAATCTTTACCGCAGAAGAGCGGGCCAAAACGCAATAAGTAGGACGGTGGCCGATTGACTAGGCGAAAACGGATTTCCCGCCCAAATTTTTTTTAAAGCGCAAAAACTCAGTCAATATCATTAAAGGGTAAGGGCAGGGTGGGGGCAAATATTTTGAAAAATGGCAATCCCTTAATTTTCCTTACTTGAGAACTAAAGGGGGTCCATCCCCCTGCTTACACCTTATCGGTAACATCTGCGGACGAACATCGTCGAGGAAAAAAAAACACATAAATTGATTGATGATTTATGTTTAAATTGTTTGTATCATTTACATAAACAAATAACACGAATCAATCTTTCTACCGTTTACATTTTGCCAAGTTTTACGAGGAATAACAGTTGTATATAAAAAGGGACGTCATTAGGCTGATTTGTTTAAATGAGCGGCAACATTCTTCTACAACCTGTTCAACAACTGACGGTGAGTTTTTCTTTGAAGTTGTTTAGAGCTGCCGTATGTTGGATGTGTTTCCTTTCATCGTAATCTCCGTGCGTGGTGTGTGTTTGTACCATGGCTGTATATTGTGTGGACTGTTGAGAAAAGAGAAACGCTTAGAACACTTTGAAATTTATTATATTATAGCTATTTTGCTAATGTACGTTTATTCTTTCGTATGTTGTCTATTTAACTATGTTGTTCGAAATTCAGTATTATTCTAAAATAAATGGAGTGGTAAAATTCATTGCCTGATGAAGTAACTAAATAAAATAATGGAAAGAAAAACCAATGCGCGAGATCCGAACGGTCTACACGTAGTCTGCTGACTAATGTTGTAATTTAAGCAAATCTTTACCCGGAGGACATGATGCTGGTTTTTAAAGCTATTTTAAGTACAGGCCTGCAACTCGGTCCCATTTTTCCTACTTTTTCCTAAATATTGGTGGAAGATCCTAATTTTCCCATTTTCCTCAAAATCTCATTTTTTTTTCTTCTTTGTCAAAAAAACCATCAGTGCGATATGGTTTAATAATTTTGTCTGGACAACAGTCTTTACAGATTGTTGCTGAAAGTACTGGTAGCTACCATATCACCTGTTTATGATGGGAAAATTCTTTGTAAATGAAGCTAGCCAAAACCCTGCTAGTGTTAAAACTTTAAATTCTGTATTAAATGTATGCATAAACTCAACACTTTTTGGCAGTGGAAAATGGCGGAATCATGCTGATTGTAAATTTAAAAAAGATTCACGGAGCTTTCATGCTTTACTTTATTTTGCTATAGGATCAATGCTTCCATAATAGTATGTATTTGCTTGCACTGTCTAAACGCTTAACCATTGGAGCTACTCTCTTGATATGAACTATGTTTCGAATTTATAATTGACGAAAACACAGTTAAAAGATTATTTAACTCATTTCAAAACTGAAAACAAAAAGATCAGAAAAATAATGAAAAGTCAGACAATGTTGCAAACCAATTCGTGTCGTTTCCGTAGTTCTGATCGTGTTTTGTTATTTATTGTTGTTCGTTACAATCCAGTTTTATCGCAGTGTCGCTCGGTGACATCTCATCCAATGAAGCTGGCACTTTTCATCGCCCGTCATTATGACCATCACTTGGTGTCAGCGAATTCAGAAAAACGAATAAGACATTCTCCTCAGGAAAACCTGAATAAAGACATTGGGAACATTTGGAATACATCTCCTGGTGATGGCAAGCATGGTGTAAGTCATACAGATCTGTTAGCTCTACGTTCAGTCGGGATGTGCCCAATTTTGGCGTTTTTACGTGCCCAATAACACAGGTTTTACGTTTTTTTTTCATTCGCTTTCGCGCCTTCAAAATTTAAGTGGCGCCCGCCAAACGACTCTTTGTGAAGATGGATGAAATTTTGTCCTGATCGACCAAAGTATACCTGGGCTTTAATGCATTACCTGCTACTTCAAACTACTTACTTTAACATACTACTGAATAATTGCTAAGTTTTCTTATGATTGTGTAGTTTTTTTTTGCTAGAATGTGACAGAATTTCGATCAAGTGAGATATCTTTGGGCCGAGATGTTTGTTCGGATAAGAGCCTTTCAAAAGGTGTTCTGGGTTATGCAAAATTTCCGCAGAAAATCATCATATGGAAGTACGGACATACGAGCTTTTCGGACATGCATAATTACTGTTGAAATCGCATGAATGATAAAAAGAACATTAAAAAACAATTAAATGGACGCGAAACATCTGAGTTTTATTTAACGAGATAGCCAATCACACTCGTCATTTACGTTGGTATTGTTAAATTCCTTCGCTTCTATTATATTGTTCGATTTGGGCTTTCTGTTCATTCATGCAATGAATCATCTGAATTATAAAGCCGACCCAATCATTTTTTGCCAATTAAGTTAACATGGTAGAATTTTACTTATACATGGGTCATCTTTTGTATTTTAAAATGATAAATTTTAATTCATCCCGGAAGTGCCAAAAATAAAGAGTGAAATCTATTATGCATATAGAATACAATGTCCAGGACTTGCCATGGGGTCATTCTTATATTTTATATTAAAGCGCCCTCTCTCTATTTAGAAGACATTTTAACTATAGTTAATTACTTTGTATATACGATTCAAAGACTGACACAAGTCCATATGATTCAAAAACGACCCCAAGTCATCAAATAAAAGACCCCTCCCCACAAAATCACGTGAAGAGTGAATTATGTGAAAAAATGCCTACAATTAAACTTGTATTTACGATGTTGTCTGTATTGATTATAGTCAAATATAATTTTATTGGGAAGTGTGTAAAAATATTTAGTTTTACTGATTTACTCAAAATTGGATCATCTTCATGGACTTTGGGGATCATTCTTATTATAATATAATTCAATTTTACTCTAATGAGTGCATGTCGAAAAGCTCCAGTAAAATCCCGAATTTAATGCTATATTTCCGATAAAAGAGCTTTGTAGACAATATGTGTCGGTTTTGAAGAATAAAGCCTGACAATCAGTTTAGGATCCGTCAGGGATGAGATGAGAATGTATTAGCGTTATGTATGTGCATTGTTATGAATAAACATTCCATAGAAAACTACGTTTAGCGAGGAATCAGCTTTTCGAAACACGTTCTTGCTACACTTTGTAAAGAACTGTTCACACTTGTAAAAAACTGTATTGGTGTCAAAACAACACCAATCGGTGGTTCGTGAGAGGACTGCACCCGTCAGGTGTTCAAAGGTTACACCATGAAATTTGACATAACACCAAATATTATTAGATATAACAAACAGAATGAGCTATAATAAAACCAATGGGTGTTGAACTAACACCAATGGGTGCTGCAACAAACACATGAATTTAACACTATTGGAAGCTAGTGCTTTGGTGCGGCCTCCTCTCACAACACCGACTGGTGTAGTTTTAACACCACTTTTTTTGCAAGTGCAGGAAGATTTAACAGCCTGTGTCAAATCACTTTTCACATCGGTGATCCAGGTTTCCTAAACACTAACCATCTAAACAAAACGTTTTTGCGCGAACACATATTTGCTAAATGCTAACACACTTTTTAACAGTGTACTTTAAGATCAATTTTATAGTCCGTTTATCTTTTTTAATCTCCAGTATTTCCCGAAAATGGCAGGACGGCTATGAAGACAAATGCTACCCTGTCTGTAGCAGACATTGTGATTCATCAAGTACAAATGACTTTGTGCCAGAGTTGTTGCAACGCTGTACTGCCTCTGATTCTATAATCGTCTAACCTGGGAGTTCCACACAGAGTCTGGGAAATTACTTTAAATGGATTGTGGAAATAATTGTATGAGAAAACTAATATTGAGAAAAATATTGTGTATTTTCATCGCGTTCAAAGAAACGTTTTTTAAGCCTGATATACTGAGGAGATATTCCAACTTTTAGACGAGAATGATAATAATATAATAATAATAATAATAATAATAATAATAATAATAATAATAATAATAATAATAATAATATAATAATAATAATATAATATAATAATAATAATAAAATAATAATAACCTGCTTAATAAAACGTTAACACAGTGCTGAGGCATGCTTATTCGCCTAATAAGAAAACAGAGAAGAGTTTTTAGGGAGTTAATCTACAAGGTTCAATGTATATCGGCGATTATAAACAGATATGTTTTCAAAGTAGACTTAAAATGATTTATTGTATTAATGCCCATTAGGTGCTTCCATAAAATTAGAGCAGGGGTGAGCAAGCTACGTTCACCATATTTTTTGGTTAGAACTGCCGGAATATGAATAAACTGTCATGTCACCAACGTCCATAGCTGTTTTTGCTAATTAGGGAATTAATGGATTTTTTTTTTTAGTTTGAATTTTTGTGCCTATTACAGGATAAAATAGCAAAACATTCTCTTCAAAAACTCTATTAAATAGCTTCATTGAGCAATGAAATGGTTTCTAGACGTTATTTAGAAACTCAACCATCTACTTTACGATTTACCAATAACAACAGAAGCATGCTGTATGTGTGTATGAACACATAATGGCGGTCTGTGTGTGCATCTAATTAAACACAACAAAAAGTTAACTTACCCCACCTTTTCAATACTATAACTTTTTAACGGAAAAACGTTTTAGCCAAAATAATTTAGAGGAGTATTTTACATCATTTGACCCAACTTATGTTATGAAAATGTGATTCATCCGACAGCATGCATGGGTGAGCATGGATTAGAGGCAAAACGGTGCTGGACTTGGTTCAAAAGTCACAAGAGTATTTGGGGAATCTTGTGTATGCAGGGATTTGACAAATGTTTCTGGTGATATGATGAGCCGCTATTTATGCTTTTCTCGATCCGTTTGACCCCCCCTCACACTTCCCCTGGCACTTTGTCGCATATATTACCCTTCAAATGAGCTCAATACTAAAATTTCCACAATTTCTCAATTGTTTGAAATTGTAAAATCCATTAGTTTATTGGAAAATTGAAATCCGATATTTTTCACAAACATGCTTACATGTGTCGGAATATAAGAAGGTTGTAACCATTCAATGTTGAATTGGGCACACTTTATGAACAAAGCAAAAAATTGCCATTATTTGCCAGTATTTTGCATAAGAGCGACTCACTGTGAACTTCTTGAAAAGGCTGACATTTTTTGCCTTTTAATGCTGCTGCATGCTCGACTCATCATTGGCCTAAACGGGATCAATCACTTTTACACAGGTGTATAGTCAAATAAGTGTTAGAATACTCCTGACACAATTATTTTGCTGAAATTCATTTCGTTAAAAAAGTTACGTGTTTAAAAAAGGGCGGTAGTTACTTTCTTCGTTTTTGTGTGCAGTAAACTAGGGAGGAGCAATGGAGGTTTACCCAACCACCTTGATGGCCCTCCCATATCTCTTCCAATAATATGTTCAGAGAGTTGTTTGTCAGTATAAGATGCAGTGGAAATTTCGGCAGAGACCAGCACCGCATATCTGACAAAATTTGTTTGAAAAGTTTTATTTTCTGCATTTCATATATTTTTTATAATCAATTTTACAGTATGTAACCACAATATGTTTCAATTTACAAAAATTAATCCAGAATTATTAAACATAGTTACAGTAGTAAATCAAATATTTTTTGAAAGAAAAATACCTACGATAAGTATATTTCACATAACAGAGCATATGACCGAAATAAATTTACTTCATTACAATACATACACATTTATACAGGTCTATGCCAGAAGGCCGCCGTTACAAAATTCCATATACCTCCTGTATTGTAAAAAAAAAATAGGAAACAAATAATTATATTATGAAACTATTGTGGACAAGGATGCACTAGAGAGATGTTTCTAAACCTAAAATTTCTGACTTCTTTCAACCACGGAACCCGCTGGAAACCCCCCCCCCCCTCCTCTCTCTAACCCCAACTGGTTAAGGCTGTTTTTGTGTCTTCCCTCGCGGGGATATATGCCAAATTCAGCTCTCATGTGTGACAAAAACCTACAAACAACACACACAACACCCACACACACCACACACACACACACACACACACACACACACACACACACACACACACACACACACACACACACACACACACACACACACACACACACACACACTCACACACACACACACACACACACACACACACACACACACACACACTCACACACACACACACATACACACACACTCACACACACACACACATACACACACACACACACACACAGCACACACACACACACACACACACACACACAGAAATCAACAACAGAAAACAAACAACAGTATTCCGGTTGGGACTAAAGTTTGTGTGTTGTTTGTGTATACTTGTTGTGTGTAGCTGTGTGTGCCGTCTGAGTGATGGTCTTTATGTCTTGTAACCATTTTGTGGACTCTGCATGTTGTGGTCTGCATGTGTGCATGTGAGTGCTGTCTGTTACAAAGGGCCTGCTGCACGTTGTTTATTTTGTTATCAAACAATTCAACAATCAACAACAGTCAAAAAAAACAAGCTGTATCCTAATTGAACTAAATGTGGCCTGTTGCAGAGAACTCGTCCTGTGGGTGCAGAGGGTGCGATCGACGACTTGAAAAATTCCATAATACGCAATGCCAATATTGTGTTTAAAAACCATTGGAAGGCACTAATAAAAACATTAACACATTGCCATAAAATACCAATTTAAACATACAAACGCAAATTTTCTGTTTACAATTGGCCACGCGCAGGAGCGCGCAAACATTTTGGACTTATTTTCACTTTTACCCCAATCCGAAACATGGACATCGAACGTCCCTGGCCTGTTGTATGTGTACACTGTATGTTGTGTGTCATCCCGTCAGTTCTGGAGTGTTTATCTTTATGCTTGAACACTTTGTTGGGTGCAGTGTGTGTCTGAATGTGTATCTGTTCACTACCTGTGTACGTGATATACCGTATATTTGGTATATGTGTTTGCGCGCGGCGTGTGGTGTGCTTGTGTGGCGTTTGTTGAGTGTGTGCCGTGTGTTTGTTGGGTGTGTGTGTGTGGGTGTGTGCGTATGTGGTTGATATGTGGATCTGTGGTGTGTGTGTTAGTGTGTGTGCTGTGATTGTGTGTGCGTGGTGTTTGTGATGTGTGTCCGTGGCGTTTGTCTTGTTTTGTTTGTAGTGTGTGTGTATGCGTTGTGGTGTGCGTGTGTTTGTGATGTGTGTTTGCTATGGTTTTCGGATGTGTGTGTGGTGTGTGTGTGTCGCGATGTGTGTTGTGTGTGTTCAACTGTTGTGAAACTCCCCTAATTGTTATCCGGCTCTAGAATGTGACGGCTCTAGCCTATTTCATATGTCATATGTGAAGCCCAAATATATAGTGTGTATGTGTGTGTTTGTGTGATATGTGTGTGTGTGTAATGTAGGTGTGAATGTGTGTATGTGTGTTAATTCCCATTGTGCCAGTCCCACTGCCCGTATGCCAGGCCTATTTGGTAACTGTAAAATAGATATGGAAATTTACTTGTAAATATGACATTCGCAAGCCATCAAGAGCATAATGTAAAATCGGCGAGGGCGCCGTAAGGCGGGGGGGGTGGGGGGGGGGGGGGAGGGGCCAGAGGGGGCACTTGCCCCCATAAAAAAATTGGGGCAAAACGAGTCCCCCATCCCTGTGCCCCTTAAAAGGTAAAAATAATTCAATTGTTTAAAACCAAAATTAGCAATAAACGCACCTGTCTTGGCTAAAAATTTCCAAAATCATATCTGAAAAATGCGAAATTTTCACCCTTGAGGGGGCGCTTACATGTATAGATGGTAGCCTCGCGTCCTTATACGAATGTACCACCGTAAAACATACCTTTAGTAAACCCTTTCATTCTTTCTTTTCTGAAAGTGGCTCACCAATGCATGCCGGCGTGTTCACCTCTCATTTTTTTTTTTTGGGGGGGGGGGAGGGGAGGTCATCACCCTCTTGATTTTTACAATTTAATATTTTTTTTCTATTTTGTTACCATTTTTGAAATAGGTTTTGGTATCTGCGAAACTATTCAAAAGATAAACATGATTGAAATGGATTATTAAACTTAATTCATGCGGGGAGGGGGATTTTATAGTCACACTTTCCATTTTATAACGAAAATTTGTAAACGGAGGGCTTTTTTTACCCTACGTAAGGATATTTTTATTTCGACTTCCGGGTTTCTGCACCCCCCCCCCGCCCACACACACACACACACTCGTCACATGAAATCTCCTGGTCATAATGAAATGAATGAATGAAAGATTAAAGCAATAAATTTACATGTCAGCTCTGCTGACAGTCGTTGATTCAATATGTAGGATACATGCTGATGATATGAAATACATGTCAATATAAAATGGGATACACTAGTATCGGTCGGGCACAAAACATATCGCTGGACTGCGACTCCAGTTTACATGAAAAAAAAAATTATCGTCCAAAGGTTAAGCCTGCTAAGACTAAGCCTGCTAAGTACGAGTTATTTGGTGTTCCGATCTATGGAAAATGCTTGCTATAGTATAATCAAGGAGGTACTAGGCGAGATAATTAAATCGTTCCAACGGGTTAATTCGGGGTAATTTGCCTTTATGCAAACTCCCAACCGAGAATGAAACTTTCACGCCTCGCCAGGCGCGCCGGAATGTCAGATTGACCTCTTGGAGGGGCAACCATTGTTCGTAAACAATACTCTGCCCCACCAACCCATTGTATATTCCAAACGTTCCGGCGCCACTGCGCCTCGCCAAGTCACAACGCAAATGTGTAGGCACTTGTATACAGATCGGGATACAGATACATGTTTATAAATGCCGATAGGCCTAATAATTTTTAAAACACATGTTGATGAACTGATCGACAACCTGCGCTCCGGAACTTCCGCATGTTCATGCCAATTGGTTCTGCATGATAGGTGGTACGCTGTGTCTACGATATATGCGAGAGAGAAACACGCTATATTGTTTTTGTGATAACATACGTGGACGTACTTCAGATTTCATGATCATTTGTTGTCAGCGATTTTGGAATATGTCAAAAAGTGTGCATTTGATACAAAGGCAGTATGGTCAGTCTGTCTCGTCGCTACATGACAAGAGCGTCTCGATTCATAAAGTCTTTGAAAATAACTGTACTGTTTATGATATTCTTCGTTGCTATTGTTATACTATGGATTGGAAGTAACTGGCAGTCGCTGAATCCAAAAACGACATCACATGAAGCCTTTAGTAAAATAATACCACCTCTAGTCGACTTAAATGAATTAAACGACGAACAACGACTTGAAGTCAAACGTACGTTCAACGCTGGATCATGGCGGTCTGCGTTTGTGTCCCCCTTTCACAAGCACTACAAAGTTAATTGTTCTGGAGTCTTACACGGCAACCAAACGGTTATCGACACGGCATGGAAGATGGTTGAAAAAGAGCGGGAAAATGATCGTCTGGTCATACCAAGCGATGAAGAAGTCTCCAAGTGGACAGAAAATTGTGAGGTCTATAGGGAAACGAGATGTTATCCGTCAAACCATGGTCACAAGAGGAGGCGGATTATCCAGTGGCGTATATTCTCACCGTGCACAAAGATTCTGCACAGGTCGAGCGGTTGCTTCGCGCCATTTATCAACCTCAAAATATCTATTGCATCCACGCCGATATGAATTCGCCTGTTAAGTTTCACATGGCCTTGCGGACTCTTTCCAGTTGTTTCGAGAATGTCTTCCTGGCGTCCAAAATGGAGACAGTCGTATACAGAGCGTTTAGCCGTGTACAAGCCGACTTAAACTGCATGAAAGATCTTATGTCGTATCGATGGAATTATGTGATCAATCTTTGTGGTCAGGATTTCCCACTGAAGACGAATCTCGAAATTGTGAGACAGCTAAAAGCGTATAGAGGGAGAAATGATATACCGGGTGTGTATCCTATACAAACACCCCGGTTCTTAAGTGAAACATGGGAACATCATGTCGTTATTTTTGGTGTGGTGGTGAACACTTTCATGAAGAAACCACCTCCTCCCCACACACCATTAATGTATTTCGGGAATGCGTACTACGCAGCCACTAGGGGCTACGTTGACTATGTCCTAAATAATCAGACGGCTAAAGACATCATTCAATACCTGTCAGATTCTAACAGCCCCGATGAACATGTGTGGGTGACGTTGAACCGCTATCCGGGAGTCCCTGGCGGATATCCGAAATCCACATGGGCGTTCGAATGGTTACGGTTTATCCGGGTGGACGGTACTCGGACCCTATTACGAACCTTGTGTTGGGAAATACGTTCGAGACATTTGCGTCATAAGGGCTGGGTTTCTTCCTTATGTGTCTAAACAGCCTCACTTGTTTGTAAACAAGCTCTACTACGACTACGATCCGATTGCCCTTCAATGTACTCGAAGATTTACTCGACTTTCGAACCAAATTTCCGGAGACAATCAAAGATTTCGTCGACCCATATCCAGTTTCACACCTATTTACTGTACCTTAAACGCAAAGTTCACCCCAACGTCAATTTGGTTTTAATAAAAGCAGAGAAATGAGAGAAACATATAATCCACCAAAGATTAAGAGACTTATGAAGTTTCAAACTTTTAATTTTGTGACGTCCCATGCGAGCAGCTCCCCATATGTCATGTTTAATAAAAATCCATAGGTTGCCATTTTTAATGATTCATGATCATTGAATGGGGTTTTTACATAGAAGCCTGCATGAAATGATGATTCTGAAGACAAACTGAATGCACAGTTACAATTATTTTCAAGTATGGGTAGCTGCTCGCATGTGACGTCACAAATTTAAAACTTAAAAATTCCATAACTCTGTTATTTTTAGTAGAAAAGA
>JZLH01S0567266.1:64371-83750 GCA_001188425.1 Eucidaris tribuloides
ATGATGTGGGTCCAAGCGGGCTAAAGAAGTCTTCAAGGCTGAAGGACCAGACAGAGAAGGGACTGTAGTTTTTAGATTGTCCATGCAAGTTGTTTGACTTCGGCCAGAAGATGTTGCCTTCTCGTCTTTGGATCATTTCGAGGGATGGGCAGGTGGTATAGTAGATCTCTGAGCATTTAGGCTATGGCCACATGCGAGAGGAACTCTGGTGGAATTTATTGGTCCTGGCCTTAACTTTTCGTTGTTTTGGCCCAGCACAGGGATTCTGCACGTGAAGGGGTGTAGCGGTCATCAATCAGGATCTGCGGTTTGGATGATTCTGTGATGGATCGGGCCATATGGAATCTTGTTTCATTTTTTGACGCCGATTGGCGAGAGTTGCTCGCGATCGAGTGGCTGAAGACTGGCATTTAGATGGCTTAGGGCTTCTGGCCGTAGGGCGCCCGGTTGACGTTCCAGGATTTATATTCATGTGAGCTAAGGCATCGTAATGTTATCCAATACAAAAGAAGTTGTAGATTTCGCCATGACCCCAAGGCCTTAACATGGATTATCTCATTTTGTTGTGGGCAAATCTTCTATCCCATGAGAAAAATTGATTTTTACATTTTTCAAGGCCCGTGTTCTTAGTGTGCACACCACATTTTTCGCTAATCATAGTGTTCAAAATTTGCACTATATTATGTAGTAAAGTTTTTTGAAATATTAATGAGAAGTCATTCCTTGAAATTAGACTTATCTTGAAGATTCCACTACCGGTGGTAGTCTAGTGTTTCAGACGTTCTGACTCGTGGTAGATCTTTCGTTGAGAATCCATTACGATAGCAATTAGAGAAGCTCACTTGGGCGTCGTACATCTTACTGAACGTTTAGTTATTCCCAATGGTTCGTCGTATGGTTGTCAGGAGGGGGGAGGGGTATTCCCGATGTGAATGTGGTGCAGCTTGACACGTGCACCCCGGCCAGCCAGAGTATAGGAGTTCCACCCTAATTGACTTTGATTCAAAAATGGCACTTCTAAACAACATTATACTAGATCAGGTCTCAGATATACCTGAACAAGTATTTAAGTCTGAAAAGGATACCCTTTAACAGTAACATTCTGTTATGTATACTTTTTTTTCGTTGATATTTGGCGATTTTGATACCCTTCAGTACGCGATTACATCACCGACCGTGAAAACATACCATTGGTTTCTCGTTGTTTTTTCACGGACGCCGCATGGTTAAGATATTCACCTTTATCCCATCCTCCCGTCAATGTCCCTCCCCCGGCCGGGCGGGGATTTCATTCTAATCACTTTGTACGCAGGAACGCACTTTGTTTCTCGCGCCTATATGACGGTTGGAGTACTTCCCTTATATGCTGCGATTGCATTTGCTGTTTTAAAATTAAAGATCAGATAGCTTTCGCCATTACTAAAAATAAAGAGGACATCTGTAGTGAAAATAATTCTACTACATCACATTTCACCTCTCGTAATAATCTCTTTCATTCTGCGCCTTGTCAGGAAGTGAGAGCCCTCGGGTATTTGTTGCAATGTTTTTTTTCAATTCAATCAATTGTTCATCGTGCTCACTGATGGCAAACCAGGGTATCCTGGTGCGTTAGTGTCAGTGCCCGGGAAAGCAGTCATGACCGGTTCGAGTCTACATTGGTTTTCATTTTACCCCGAACATTATAGGGAGACGTGTGTTATACATCGTGGTTAAATATGATTACACAACACTGAAAAGAATTACAACGGCAGTCACATTAAAGCAAGGTCACCCTGAACAAGCTTCAGGGTTTTTATAAAAGCAGAACAATGAGAAAAACATATTAATGAAAGTTTGGCGAAGTCCGCAAAGGAATACCGGAGTTATGCGGTTGTTTCAAGGAATTTCAATTTATGACGTCACATGCGAGAGCTCTCCAATATGTCATGGTAATATTAATTTCTCCATAACTTCCTCATTCTTTAATGGTTCATAGCAGTATTTGAATAGTTTTTTTTTTCATAGAGATGCTGACGTAATGTTTCTGATAATATATGAATGCACAGGTTAAATCATTTTTCACACATTTCTCTAGGAAAAATCGCCTTTTATGGAATTTTATCACATGACATATGGGGAGCTGCTCCGATGTGACGTCACAATTTTACGAGTTAAAATTCCATAACTCTGTTATTCTTTGGTGGATTTTCGCCAAACTTTCATTAATATGTTTTTTCACATTGTTCTGCTTTTATTAAAACCAACTTAATGTCAGGGACCTTGCCTTTAAATAATTACGAAGTAATAAAGACTGCCCGAAGTTTAACAACCTGGGAGGGCGTATCCACGAGGTAAGTCCCTAGATTAAATACCGTCCCAATCAAATTTACACATGAAGTTACACATGAATGACCCACACAAGTCCATTATTAGCAATAATAAGATCAATATTTGGACAAAATTTTGACAAATACCTTTCTCCTATATCGATGTTACTAAAACCTCATTATCCTAGTAATCAAATTGAAAATCATTAGAACTTGTCCCTCAGGGCGACCCATCATAATCCGATTTTAAGTACGGACGAATAATATCGACTTCATTTGGCAAGGAGTTATAATGTCATTGAATACGTCATGACTTAACCAATATAAACCGTTACCTGGCAACTAGACTACGGTGGCGTTATTTTTTCAGTCTTTTTCTTATTTTGGATTGCAATGGGATGGATCTGTTTATTTGTGCCCCAGTATTCAAACATTCAAGTTTGATCCATCCCCCGGGTCCATTCCACGTGACTTTACACAGCATAGAATATATCAATTAACTATGATCTCAAAACTAAACCTTTTGGGCGTAAATAATCATTTATCGACTAAACGCCATCACAAGATACACACTAAGAAATTAGGGAGTAATTGGGGTGTAGAAATTGATACAATAGCAACACCCTAGAAATTCTACACCTTTAGGGGTGTAGAATTACAATATGCACCCAAAGGGTGTAAAATTACACCCCATAGGGTGTAAAATGTAAGAAGTACACCCTATAGGGTGTAAAATTACTCCTTTATAGGGTTTAAATTACACCCTATGGGAGTTAATTTACACCCTATAGGGTGTTGCTATTGTATCAAGTTTTACACCCCAATTACTCCTTTATTTCTTAGTGTGTACATAAGACTTCATTTTAAGGGCGTGCTGCATTTTGATTTATCTCTGTGATTATCGATATAATTACCTATTCCATAATCCAGTCATTATTACCTCTAATATACACTGTAGATAGTTTTATTTTTAGTCTGAACATATATAATTGGTACGACTGTCAACATGGCATTCGGCAAACTATCAGACCATTTAATCAGTCCTGTTCCGCATAATTCTTGTTTTACTAACCTGTATTCTATGATTTAACGAGACATTTAGTACGATTATGGAAGAAGGTTTCAGTTTGCTGCATATTTGTGTATCATCAATTCTAATCTTGTCAAGAATAATTACATTCGTTGATTTTAAATTCATTCCAATCCACTGAATTTATTTCAATAATGCTTTAAACTGCCAGTGTCTGAAAGGGTTATGACCTTCGGTAGCCTACACCTTGTTAAAATTGTAGTTATTGTGCACGGATTATACTAACACTGGCTATACAGTGGCATCTCGTAAAGGTCAGTAATCTTACTGCAATTAGCAATTACAGTCGTTACTATCAGTTCAACGTGCATATCAGTGTAGTGGCAAGCTGATGATGGTTGAACAGAACACTCACATCCGCGAAAATGTTCAGGTATTAAACCATAAGTCCACGTTACCAAACTTGGACGATATACTGACGACCTCAGATGTTACAAGAAGCCTACCTTAAAAGCCACTGGCTAACATTTACCACAGTTAAAAGAAAATCTGAGCTACGTGATTCCCCATGATACCAGTGTCTTTGATAAGGTCTAAAAATGAAGCCCTGAAAAAAAATTGTATTTCAAAATGATTATTTAGTGCTTTAAAAAAGTAAAAATCATAGTTGACCAGATTCACCTGCTCATTTCCTCCCATAGACTTACTGTGTGTAGATCTAGGCTATTTTCTACTCGCCCCGAGTATTAATTGTTTATTCATTCATGTCTTACCAGTGGCAGCATAAATTTCCAAATTTTTGTATTCTAGGTGTTTATTTGTCCATTCAAACACTACTATGTAGCTCAGATATCAAAGTTTGACAATTTTGTTTAAATTGAATTTCCACAATGTTAGCCTATCACTTTAAAGCTGTTCATGGTCCTGTAGGATAGGTCTGGCAAAGATTCATTCATTGCAAGCTTTCTCAGAATGTTTATAATGTACAAATACGTCAATCACGCAGATAATCAATAGGTAACAATTCGCTAATATTAATTAAAATCAATTTAATAAAATTGCTTTGGACTTGTTAGACAAACAACCGTTCGCTTTTCCATAAGAAGTTATCATGATCATCATCATACGGTCGAGCAAACTCGCACATGCAGCCTATCGCACCATTCCTCGCTTACAGGAAGTTATGAAAATGAAATATAATTAACATATGAGTACAGGAACATGATATCGGATTTTATTAAAGTGTGTACACGGAATAGCACCTATGTGTAATATAATAATTTCTGTAGGACTATTTTATGTGTCAATTTTTGCCGTGGGAAATAAACAGCTGTTATTAAATTATATTCCAGTAATTCTAATTTGTTGCAAATTATTAGGGAGGGAAATGTACTTTTATATTAATAAGTCTAATTATCAAGGTTAAAAGACGTAGGCTAACATTTTGGAGCTTCAATAATGAAAAATCAAACTTTGATATCTGAGCTACATAGTAGTGCTTAAATGGACAAATAAACACCCTAGAAGACAAATGTTTCGAAAGTTATGCTACCACTGCAAGATATGCATGATGAACAATTTCCATTGCGATGGAGTATATAATAGATCTGCGCAAAGTAAGTCTATGGGAGGACATGGGCATGGTGAGTCCGGTCAACCTGAGTACTTGTAGATTTGCATTTTTGAAAGCATGAAATAATCATTTTGAAATACAAAATTTTCGGGGTTTCATTTTTGCTTCAGTTTGCTTTATTCATTTATTAGACTGCCGTAGCAATTATATCATAAATAAAAATCACATCACTTTCCTCTGAAAAAAATGACCCACTATTGTGAAAATTGCAGCCCCGTCAAATAGTATAAACTGTCCTCTCCCCCACCCACTAAACGAGATTGTGGTTTGTTCACGGTTTACATACCCCAAAATAATATTATCGACCTAATTTAATACCATTTACAAAGTAAATATTCACATAAATCTTTCTCCCGCAAAAACCGAGTAGCTAAAAAGTCTGGTTGCGCTAAAATAAACGCTGATCAAATTCAAACACATTACTTCACGTAACGTCACGACTCGTCGCTCACTAAATCTAATTTCTGTACAACCGATAATACTAGTCTGACTGCAACACCTGATTGGTGTCAACCCATGAAAACTAAATAATTGCTGACCAAAGCTTAGAAAGTCAAAAGCTCACTCCACTGCAGTCTGACAATTGTCAAGCAATGTGTGCTAAGGTTGGATTCTATACCAAATTCAAAATTATTGGAGGAAAACTATATCCAGTGTCTCAAACCTAGACTACCGTTACAAATACAACTTGGGCAACGGTCCACAGCTAACATTGTGGAGCTTCAACTTAAAAAAAAATGTCAAACTGCGATATCTGACCTACATAGTAGTGTTTAATTGGACAAATAAACACCCTGGAATACAAAAGTTTGGAAAGTTATGCTGCCACTCACAAGATATACAGGAATGAACAATTTGCACTCCTGTGGATGATAAAATAGCCTAGATATGTGACAGAACTCTATGCGAGGAAATGAGCAGGTGAATCCGTTCAATTTGAGTGCTTGTAGATTTTCACTTTTTTAAAGCACTAAATCATTTCGAAATACATTTTTTTCAGGGCTTCATTTTTAGACCTTATCAAAGACACTTAGAGCATGGGGAATTATGTAGCTCACATTTTTTTTAAAATTGTGGTCAATGTTAGCCAGTGGCTTTAAAATGACTTATCGTTTATATTTTCAAAAAATTAAGAACGTATGAATCCCAAATTTTGAAGCCTTCATTTTTATGGACCTTTTATTTATTTGGATCAAATCTCAGCAAAAACGGTTGGGTATGCAAATACATATAATGGGCTTTACATTCGTGCAACTGGCCGTCCTTTAGTCGATAATGTTCCTGTCTCTCAAATGTCAAATAAATAAATAAATAAATAAATAAATAAATAAACAAATAAATGTGACCAGTCACCACGATACCCAGATAAAGTCACACATCTCATGAAACATAAATCTTAAAAAGAAAAATAGTTTGGTTGCAAAATATAAATATTCAAGCTTTGGCAATATAGGGAAGGTCGCCTTTTGATTTTTTAGGACACTTTTCTTTTTGTACATTATATCATTGCGATAAATGACACCTTCCTTAGCTTTGGCTTGTGCGACGTTATCAGTGATGATAAAGTATCATGATGACGGGTCACAAATAAAAAAATAAGTAAATAATATAAAAATATTTTCGATATAATTCATGCATTTAAGCTACACATTACGATTTCTTTAATAGTAAATATGCACCCTCTCGTTTCAATTGTATGGAATACCCCTCCCCCCACAAACAAGAAACGCCTGTTATTTTAAATAATGTGTTGTCAAATCGATCATCTACCATATCGACCGTTGTAAGTGATTCCATTTGGTATAAAGAATAATCAATAAACGTACATGCTGATAACATCGGAAAACATCAGTCAGCTTTTTCTGCTTCTTTTAGCCACCAGATATATAACCTTCAGCATTACATTTCCTGTACTGCCAATGCTAAAATGTGTTCATTATAAACCGTAAATATCTTTGTGCCTTATGTTTTTCTATGTTTCAGTTCAACCGTTATCAAATTGTTGAGTTAAATCATGTCAAGTTAAATTGCTTCGATCTGTCGATGCTGTGAATACTGCTTTGAATATTGTACTGTACTATGAACATTTCTGATTATTTTTGCACACAGTCGATTCATATTCAATATCAGTGGTAAGACAATCAATATTTTGAAATCATCACCTCACAACAATATTGTATACAGTGCTTCGTAATTCGTATATGAAATGTCTTATGTGTTCTAACTTTGAAAAGAAAAGAAAGGATGCATCGGACTTGCCGAAAAAAAATACTGTAAATCTATTTTGTAAGTACTTCGCAGAGATATATATATGAAAAAAAGTAAGATTTGACACTGCTATTAATAATACTAAGCACTAAGTGTGACTATTTTAAAAATTATTTATCATTACGAATATTTGACGTAAAAACTTGCAGTATCATAAAGCGATTGTAAGTATTGTATTGCATTATATTCATAACGTTGTCGCGTATGATAATATTAAGGAGACAAGGAAACAAAAATGTCTCCTTAAAGTCTACACAATATACGATTGTCTCCGTATAATGTAGGATATGTATTGATGGATAAATAGATAGATAGATAGATAGATAGATGAAGTTAGATAGATAAACAGATAGATACATACATACATGTATACATACATGCACACATACATACATACATACATACATACATACATACATACATACATACATACATACCTACATACATACATACATACATACTTAGATAGATATATATATTTATATATAGATATATACATAGATGTATATATAGAATGATTAATTGATTGATACATATACAGACAAGACATTAGTTTCCGTGATATTATTTACATTTGTTATTTACAACAATTTCCCCAAATTTATGGATGTGCTTTTCAGAAAATAAAACATATTCAATGTGACACTACAATAAAATTCTTGGTTCTTTACGGCATAATTGACGGTGTGAACATTATTCGGATAAAGTTTTCAAGTTCATTTTCAAAAGAGAGAATACTTGGCATTGGTATGCCGTGTAACGATAATTATAACCTCATCTTTTGTAATAAAGTGCACCAGTTACGGACACAACATTCAGAGGCGTCGATCCTGTGGGGGCAGGGGGAGGGGCGATAGCCTTCCAATGAAAATAGTTGGGGGGGGGGGGGGGTAAACATATCGAATTGCCCCCAAATAATTTTGACAACTTGAAAAATTCATAATATGCAATGCAAATATATGTTTTAAAAAGCATTGGAAAGCACTATAAAACCATTAAACATGGCATAAAAATACGATTGAACATACAAATAGTCAATTTTTGGCGCGCTTTGCGCGTAAAATTGGTATTACAATTTGCCGCGCGGAGCGCGCCGAAAATTTTGGACTTTTTTCACTTTTGCCCCCCCCCCCCATCCGAAACATGGATCAACGCCCCTGCTAACATCTGAGTGAAGATTTGATTATGCATCTTAGTAAAGATTAATGATTTACAGCAAACCATTGGATGGTCTTCCGTGAATTTACTTCCATAAAATATACTTATTTTAAAGTAAAAACAAAATAATGGCAACCACTCAAAAATAAATAAAAGTTACTGCAACTGTCATTTTCAAATGATCAGCGAGCGCATGTGGGACACCATTTACATTACCTTTGGCCACAAAAATCTTACAATCTTTGAAACTTTTTATAAAATTAAATTTTATTGTGATTTCATTTGTGATTTTCATTTCAGGGAATCAATAGACAGATAGATGATTTTAGGTCCATCTTAAACACATATGCAAAAAAAAAAAAAAAAAACAATCTTCATTTATGTATCCAAACTATATGTTTCTTTCATAAAATAAATATCAGCTGAAAGTGATACTACATAACGTAAGCTGTGCTGTTTAGAGAATTTTATCAGTTAGTGGTCACAATGATTTTTTTTTCATCGGATAATTTGTAGAAACCACATATCACATATATTTAAATGTCAATGTTTAGAACTTCAATTTTTTTTAATGATATAGCGACTTCAATTTTGTATTTCTGCAGTTATTGTGAAAATGAATGAAATGAAACACTGACCGGGACAAGTTTTTAAATGATTTCTGACTTCAATTTCGTATTTGGGGGCAGTTATTGTGGAAATGAATGAATTTTAAAAATGAACGTGAACTTACCCATTGTAAATAAATAGGCCAGCTACATCCAAGCAGTTTGGACAAGCCCACACCAAGTGAATCAAAACAGGTCGGAACAGCGTCTAACAAAAGTAGAGTCAAATCTGTGATTGCAAGATTGCCGAAAGAATAGTTGATCACTGTACGCATATCCTTGTAGCGAAATATAATCACAATTGCAGCCACGTTTCCAACGATACCCCCAATGGCAATGGGTGCGATCAAACACGCCAGAACTATCCCCGTTGTGGAAGAGTACCGCGATGGTACTGGATTTGTTAAGTTGTCAAAGTCCGTCCAGGCAAAGTCTCCAGGCATACTTGTCAGATACTGGTCAGTTTGAGTTGGATAAAATGCTATATTTGCAGACGCCATATCGAAGTACTCAGTAAAGCGAGGAGTACGTGAATTCTCGAAAGCCACGGGTTTAATGGACAGGTTTTCACGATGGATAGTGAGTTTTAGGTATCAGTAAGATAGCTAACAAAATGTCCAAATGGACTGGGTCGACGATTTTATTTAGAGAGGTCCTCTATACTCACGTATTGTATTTGCATATGGAGGGAAATTGTCCGTAAATTATGTAAATTTGCCGAATCCACTACGTATTATGTGTTTGCGCTCTGCCATTAATACTTGACAGTTAATTAGCAGCCTGATCCTGCCATCTCAAGATTTATCTCCGTTTGTCTATTGCATAAGAATGCTAACATGCCATTTCCCAACAAAGTTACCTGTATAATATCGATGTTGTCGAGAACATGCCGCAGTATAGTACCTTTTCTTTGTGTCTCTCTTTACGACCCACGATACACGAGCAATGAATTTGGATTTACATGTCTTGCCGATGATCAAATGAAATTCATGCAACCCTGATAGGCAGGCATATGCGAATCGTTGGTGCGGCAAAATATAAAAGCTAGACAATATTAATATGCTGCAAATAATAATTTGCTTTGGTTTCTCTCGCAACGTCACCTAATCAATGTCGAAAATAGATAAATCTTCCTCCTGTCATCAAACAATACATAAACGATGATTTTGGCCTACTGAAACTTAAATCGCACTTGTGATTAGTAGTTTCTCTCGCTACGTGACCTAATCAATGTCGAAGATAGATAAATGTTCCTCCTCTCACCAAACAAATATCCTACATAAACGATAATGTTGGCATACTGAAACTGAAATCGCACTTGTAATTTGTAGTAAATTCTGAAACACGGGTATCGGACTCGTCGTGAAAGGAAAAAGTAATGTCGATGAAATATAACACGCATTGTTATGCAGGTGCGTCAGTATTTATTGGTTGCTCGTTTAGTTTGCTTGCACCAGTGTGCGGGCGTGCGTTTATTAATATTGCTATGCATATGTGTATTGCAATTGCGCGCTCGCGAAATGTGTGTGAAAAATTGTAAATAGGGCCTGTGGTGTACACTTTGACCATTCGTGCATAACAGGACGTGTACGATTTCTTTCATTCTTGTACACGCAGTGCGGCCATTATTGTTCGTGGCATAAATTGTTTTTTTTACCCGTATCTGGAAGATAGATTAATTGGATGGTGTATTTGGGGGCAAGATGGATTTTTTTTCCAAGTTTTGCCTGACGGAATGAACCTTATTTCCAATTTCATAAATAAAGTAGAAAAAAAAGCCGACAAAGATTATCCCTAAAAAAAGCCCAAGCTATTATTGATCTCCGTGGCCCAAGCACGGACTGAGTCTTTATTTTCTTTACCAATCACTCTCAAATTTGTCAAACTATCAAAATACCTCACATTGTTCAAAATGCAATCCTTCGATTTTCTCAAGATCATCACATGGGACCGCTGTTTACTAAAATATAATGAAATACACACACACACACACAAAATGATTTTGTTGGATATTTCTAGGTTTTCGTCTTTAATAACTATGAAGACATTCACCAGTGATTAATTTGTCAATAATCAAACAAGATCATATATTCTTATAAAGAAAAATAAAATCGACTTAAGGTATGGTGATGGTACTCCAATATTGGTGTTTGGTGTTAGCACAAAGCTTAACTCCATAACGTGTCGACCATCTTTAACTTTACGTGATGAAACATCTTTTGAGGTGCAGTGTAAATATCAAACTTTTTATGATTTAGAAAAAAAATATGGAAAATATGTTGGTTTTCCAGATTGACAAAATCTATAATAACATTTGTAAGGAAATATGAAATGTTCACATGCCAATAACATGCACACGGATAATTTAATGAAGGCTGTTCATCTTTCTGTGAAAGTGCAATGAAAACGATTAAATTATTGCAATATGTTTATTCGTAACATTCATCTTGTACTGTTTTGGGGAACGAAATTGTGTCAGCAACACGCCAAGAGTTAAACGATATCGTTCTGCTTAGATATATAACCAATAATCTTTTTTTTCTTAACTCTGTAGACACACTTAAGGGTTGAGTTAAAAGGCTGCATGCCATTTAACTTTCTTTTCATTGAGCAGCATAATTATTTTTCTGTAATAACATATCATTCTAAACGTTTAGGCGTATATCTTTTTATCTCTTACAATTCGTAATGGGCTGCACTTTTTGTGAAAGAAAAGTATAATAGTAACAGTACTGCTTATGGATGGGTGGGTAAAATGGTTTAAAATCTCAGTTCGTTGTTGCTGACAAAATCCTCTTGTAAAGACGGCAAACGGATATGTATTTTATATCCGGATGACAGGAAATGGAGAGCGGATATAATGGCAGGTAATCAATTCAGATCGATGAAATGGTTATTAAATATCATGACAGGAGCTTTGTGGAACGAACAGAGAAAAATGAAATAAAGCCAAAAATACATCTGATTCTATTTCTTTGTCGGTCAAAGTCAAGAGTCACGTGACGAGAGGAAAATATATAAAAAAAACACTGAGCTGAAAGGTTGAGCAATATAGTAGGCCTAATGGACTGTACATATCCATTAGCAGGGGCAAATTGAATTCTTTTTTTTCAGAGACTCATTCAAAGAGAGAGCGTTTAAATTCCATTCTGAATGCACTAAAGGGAGAAATTTAAGGTTATTAAAACTCTTTTGGTATGTGCATGAAAATGAAACGCCATACAAAGGGCAATGACTTTATTGGGAACATTTGAAAATGCTTCAAGAACCAAATGAGTTGAAACGTGATTATTCCACTGACTGGAGTGCACATCTAGGCTGGAAGGATTCGTCTCGAATTCACTTACTTGATGAGGGACAAACGTGGATATACCCGTACTGATTTAAAGTATGACCTTTATAGAAATTGAACTACATGAACGACGGATGAGTCCAAGGCTGCCACTCGTAGGGGAAAATCCCTACCGTAGGGAATTTTAGCAAACCGTAGGGAGTAGGGAATCCCTACGGGGAAAATGACCTTCCGTAGGGGAAAGTAGGGATTTTTGACAATTTCCAAAAAATATTCTTAAATCCTCAAAGATTTTCTAAGAACTCCCAAATATATTCGTCTGTAGACATTATTTGGATAAATCCATTTCTAGGTTGGTTACTACATTGTATAATTACGAAAACCGTAACGCGCACATGCCGCTGTATCGAGGTCATCACAATGTCAACTTTCTCAATAAAAATAAATCTCTTGCATTTACTCAGGTTATTTTGTAGGGGAAACGTATACCTTCGTAGGGGAAAAAAATGGATTTTTGTAGGGGAAAACATAGCTCCGTAAGGAAACATTGGCCTGTTGGGGCGTAGGGGAAAAGTTAGTGTCCGTAGGGGGAAATGCGCATGCGGCGTAGGGGAAAATTAATATTTTGAGTGGCAGCCCTGATAGCATTATTTTCTAACAATGTATCTAATTCCGTGATTACCGATTAAAGGGAAAGGCGCCAGCAACTAACAGGCCATATAGTTAAGAAAATATAAATGCACATTGTGAGTATTGTGAGAATTATGGTACATGGTGACAAAAAACAGCCTTTAAGATAAGGTCTGTGTATACTCACCCTCATCAAGGCCCTATAATTGGTTAATTTTGTGTTCAGTTCTTCACGTCTTTTTGTAATTTTACCCTTAAACCGAAACTCAGAGAACAGCTTAATAGGGGGAGCGAAGCTTATCATTCAACACAGTGCATACTTTTAGCCACGGTGCGCTAACCACGTCGCCGACTAGCAATGCATTGGTCACGTGTCGCATGGTCAGCTCCCTGCAGTGCACACGTGCAATCTGATTGGTTGGCAAACTCAAATATTTTGTTAAACGTTATGCCTGTTAGTTGCCTGCGCCTTCCTTTAATCTAGGTTTACATGGCCTAAGACACCTATTATACTCACGATCTTTAACACAAATGGTTCTAACTCATAAATGTTTTTGGCAGTCAATCTCTATCAAGCCTAGTTTAATTATGGCTGTTCCTGTCTGGCGTCAAAGTAATGGTTTGTATATTTTTTATCTTTATGGGCGCTAATTTACACTTGTGTATAAAGGGGCAGTTCCATGTAACGAGAATGACATATTTCAGACTCAGTCTTTTGGAGTTTCTTAAGTGTAAAACAGAAAAGTCATTTATTAACAATTGTCAAATCTCGCTCTTACGCAATTTCTATGCATATCTAACAACGTTTACACAATTTTTCTCATTTTTTTTGTTCAACAAAATATTTCGTTAATGAATCTTGGCAAAATAATGACTTGGTAACAGGAATGACGTTAAAAGAGACGTTTGGTTCTTTCACAAGATAGATGTTTTTCCAAAACTGTGTGAATTGTATGATTCAACTGTGTTTTAAAGGTGCTAAAACTGTGAAGATTGAGTTACCAATAATGATGAATTCCATTGGGAAACTAAGCATTTTTCCTAATGTTGACCTAATTAATAATAACAGCTCATTTACGTGGATGAACCTTTGCGTAAACAGGAATGACGGTAACACAGAATTGACATCAGATACCTTAATTCTAGAAAAATTACTCTTCAAGTGTAGAATAGATTCTGATTTTTTTGTTAGAAAAACACTTATGGCAGTTATTGTACTCTTAAGATGCTTCACACCTATTTAGTCAAGAAAACACTGCTGAAAAAATTGTGAATTTTGGCCTGTTTTGTGCCAATAAAAACTGACACAATTTTCATATGTACGTCCCACATATGAAGGCATTATGTGTCTATCTGTTGCTGAGAATATAGCTTCTCTAGAAGATCTATCTATGAATTGCACAAGACAAATTTGGGGCAGAAATTGAGACCCCCCATCATTTCTTATTAGTTTCATAGGAATCAACCCTGGAATGTAAAATGATATTGAGATAAAGCCATCTTTATGAGTTTTTTTGGGTTTGTCCATATCGGTGGCAACGCCCATAAGCCATGATGAGCATTTATTTTTGTTTGTGTAAATGTCTTAAATTCAATGCCTTCTTCTATACTTGTATACAGTAACTACTTACAGTTATTTTGTAATGTCGGCAATTTTGCATTAGTAATCAAAACCTCTTAAGTGTCGTCCTACAGTGTGTAAAAAGAAAAAAAAAGAGATTATTGGTTGTATATATCTAAGCAGAACGATATCGTTTAACTCTGGTTCGCTGACACAATTTTGTTGCCCGAAGATACAGTTACTCTAAGATGTAAATGTTTGTAATAAGATATCATCTAACTATCTATCATCGGCAATAATTTTGAATCGTTTTCAAATTAGCAAACCTTCACAAGGAAAAGATGATACACTCATTAAATTATCCGGTGCACCGTTATTGATGTGATCATTTCATATTTCCTTAAACAAAAGTATTTAGAGATTTTGTCCAATATGCTGGAAAAACACACACATATTTTTCCATATTCTTTTTTTCTAAGTCATAAAAAGTTAAAGCCGTTTGATATTTACAGCTGCACCCTCAAAAGATGATTTGCATCGAGTAATAGTTGAATTAGGAAAAAACTGGCTGAAAAAAATTGTAATTTTGCTGGTTTTTGCGATAAAACTGAGAATTTTTCATATGTAGTCCACATATTACGAGGCATATGTGTACCTGTGCTAATTCTCCGTAAGAAGATGACATTCAAGACCAAAGATTTGGGGGTCACGACATGATAACAGTCCCCATCATTTCTCTTATAATTCACTAGGCAATCAAAGAAGAAGCGACTGAAATGTAAAGTGATTTGAGATAAAGCCATTTTATGAGTTTTTGGTATTGTCCACGTTTCGCGTGGAACTGCCCATAAGCATGATAGAATTATTTTTGTTTGCTTGTAACTGTTTTAACAAAATGCCTTTTCTATACTTTTATATACAGTAACTACTTCAGTATTTGTACTGCTCGGCAATTCTGATATACGTAACTTAATTTGTTAATTCAAATGTCACCGCTTATTCAAAAGTGGCAATAAAAAGAACATTTCACCCAGCTAAGAATTGGCAACCTCCTGAGCAGTGGCGTAGCTAGGATTTTTTTCAGCAGAGGGGCACGGGGGGGGGGGGGGGGGGTGGGCTTGAATTTTTTGTGGGGGCACCAATATCCCCCCAGGTTTCAAGTTTTTTCTCGTCCGGTCACGCAGCCGCCGAAAATTCACTCAGCGGGGGGGGGGGGGGGGGTAGTGGACGAAAAAAAATTCTCTCAATCCCAGGCCAAACTTTTTTTCCCGCTCAAAAGCCAATCGTTCGAAAACCTCGCTCAAGCCGGTCCAAATTTTTCTCCCCTCGCAAAAAATCAAGTCACAATTTTTCTCGTCATACTTTTTGTGGGGGGGGGGGAGGGGGCACACGAAATTTGTGGGGGGAGGGGCGCAATGAGATTTCCCTGCTGTAATGCACTCCTTCGTCATCAAATTAAGTATATTTGTCATCGATTCTGCTTCTGAAGCTACGGACAGACCTAATCAAGTGTCGAAGATAGATAAATGTTCCTCCTCATCATCTTGTCCCGCAAACAGATATCCCTTGATCATAAACGATAATGTTGCATACAAACTGAAAAGGCCCTGGTAATTTTGTATACAATTCTGAAAACACGGGTACGGACCTCGTGAAAGAAAAATAATGTCATGAACGATATAACACCCCCCGTCAAAGCCGTCATATTCCGTTGTTTATAGGTGCGTTGTTCGAGTATTTATGCTGTGGTTTAGCGTTTGCTGGTACCACGTGTGCGGCCCACGCTGCGGTTTGTTCCGTCTTAATTCAATATTTCTAATTTTGGCGCGCCACTCCCGCCGTGTTAAAAATAGTCAGGACTAGGTAATAAGCTTGTGTGTACCTTCTTGACATTTCGTCGCACTCAACAGGACGTGTATCTTCGATACGTCTTCGCCGCTCCCATTTCTTGACGTACACAGGTCAGCGACCGCCGGCGCCATGTTTTGTAGTGTGACGTGCGGCGGGCAGACCCGGTCCCAGGTTGAATTTTCTGTTTTTTGAGCGCACCGAGCTGTGCTGGCACAGATAGACTATGTTGGGTAGTAAGGTTGGGGGGCACCGACGAAATATTTTGTTTTTTGTTAGACAGTTTTTGCCGTTCCTACAAGTGATCCGTTGACTTTGCTCCCAATTTCATCAACTAGAGTAAGCAAACAGCCCGTAGAAAAGAGCGTAACTCCCGTGGGCAAAAAAGTCGCAAGCAATTACTTTGATCTCAGTTCGGCGTAGCTCCCAAGCCAACCCAGTCACCGATCTCTTATTATTTCTTTACGCATGGGCACAACCGGCGCGGCCCGTGCATCACATTGTCGAAGCAGACCGAAGGTGAAAAATAAGCTCTACTGATTAGTTCACCGCCAATGCATCCTCGATTTCTCAAGGATCCAATATATCAAGCTAAGGCTGGGTGGGAGTCGCACTGGTGCAACGTGCACCCGCCACCCGCCCGTGCCCGAGCAGCGACGCGCCAATAGGCGAGTTCCGGCCCCTGGCAAGCAAAACGAAGTTTACATTTTCCTAGCTTTCAACCGCCTGATTTACCAACTTTATTCCACGCCCTACCACTAAGATGTGCACCTCCGCCGAGTGTCACTTTAGTTCCACCCCGCTCCGCGCCTGGCCGCCACGCCTGGCTCAGAGATGTGGCACCTCGACGCCTTTGTGTGCCGCGTCCAAACCAGCTACGCTGCCCTTTGCTATATGGGGTGGTAGCCGGTTCGGGCTGTGTTTACTTCGAATTAAGGATGTAATATACACGGTGCACACCGATAGTCAACAAGTATTTGTTGGATATTTCTAGGTTTTCGTCTTTAATAACTATGAAGACATTCACAAGTGATTAATTTGTCAATAATCAAACAAGATCATATATTTTTATATAGAAAAATAAAACGGACTTAAGGTATGGTGATGGTACTCCAATATTGGCGTTTGGTGTAAGCACAAGGCTTAACTCCATAATGTGTCGACCATCTTTAACTTTACGTGATGAAACATCTTTTGAGATGCAGTGTAAATATCAAACGGCTTTAACTTTTAATGATTTAGAAAAAAAATATGGAAAATATGTGTGTTTTTCCAGATTGACAAAATCTATAATAACATTTGTAAGGAAATATGAAATGTTCACATGCCAATTACTTGCACACGGATAATTTAATGAAGGATGTTCATCTTTTCTGTGAAAGAGTAATGAAAACGATTAAATTATTGCAATATGTTTTATTTGTACAACATTATTCTTAGAGTTCTGTTTTGGGGAACAAAATTGTGTCAGCGACACGCCAAGAGTTAAACGATATCGTTCTGCTTTGAGATATAACCAATAATCTTTTTCTTTCTTAACACTGTACACACAAGAGGTGAGTTAAACGGCTGCATGCCATTTAACTTTCTTTTCATTGTGCAAGAATAATTATTTCTCTGTAATAACATATTATTCTAAACGTGAAGGCGTATATCTTTTTATCTCTTGTAATTCATAATGTACTGCAATTTTTTGTGAAAGAAAAGTAATAGCAATAATACTGCTTATGGATGGGGTGGGTAAAATGGTTTAAAATCTCAGTTCGTTGTTGCTGAGAAAATCCTGTTGTAAAGACGGCAAACTGGTGTGTATTTTATATCCGGATGACAGGAAATGGAGAGCGGTTATAATGGCAGGTAATCAATTCAGATCGATGAAATGGTTATTAAATATCATGACAGGAGCTTTGTGGAACGAAAAGAGAAAAATTAAATAAAACCAAAAATACACCTGATTCTATTTCTTTGTCGGTCAAAGTCAAGAGTCACGTGATGAGAGGAAAATATAAAAACACTTAGCCGAAAGGCTCAGCAATATAGTAGGCCTAATGGACTGTACATATCCATTAGCAGGGGCAAATTGAATTCTTTTTTCAGAGACTCATTCAAAGAGAGAGCGTTTGAATTCTATTCTGAATGCACTAAAGGGAGGAATTTAAGGTTATTAAAACTCTTTTGGTATGTGTACATGAAAATGAAGCGTCATACAAAGGGCAATGACTTTATTGGGAACATTTGAAAATGCTTCAAGAACCAAATGAGTTGAAACGTGATTATTCCACTGACTGGGGTGCACATCTAGGCTGGAAGGATTCGTCTCGAATTCACTTACTTGAGGAGGGACAAACGTGGATATACCCGTACTGATTTAAAGTATGACCTTTATAGAAATTGAACTACATGAACGACGGATGAGTCCCTCTCACCAAATGTTGATGGTCAATGTTTAAAGGTAGGGATCTCATTTGCAACCCTCCCATAATACAGCAAAACATTATTCATGCCCTTATGATATATTAAAAGTACTTGCCTGTGAAATCTGAAGATCAGAAATCCCCTAGATTTTAAAAAATGCACACGAAACCAGTAGTTGTGTAATGTATGTTCTAGGCACACTGTTCCAAATCTCACTATATTTCATGGACCTACAGTAGGTCCGTTGGTATATCAGGCTGATTACAGTACTTACGTAATACCAGTAATACATGTACCAGATGCTGTGTTGGAATGCATTAGACACATGCAAGGTCATCTGCATGCACAGTACTTGTGTATTACACCATTGAGGTATAAGGGACCTACATGCACTGTCTAAAAATAGACTAGTACCATTTGTAAAATTTTTGGAACTGTATGTCAAAAAACAAATCCAAGTCAAACGTTTACTATAATTCCACTGAAACTGCATTTCTAGCTCCTACACTTTTCTAAAGGTTCTTATTATGAGATATTCTTCTATATCTCTTAACGTGCCGGGGGATTTTAACCTCTATGGACTTTACGTGTATTACTTGTCGCAGATCTGCGACTTCGGCACGTTAAGAG
>JZLH01S0567344.1:0-11430 GCA_001188425.1 Eucidaris tribuloides
GAGTTTCTTATGTCTCTTTGGGTGTTATGCACATGCTAATGTGAACATTGACATGGATTGAAAGAAACACCTGCACAAATAGTAAGCAAACAACAACAACAACAACAAAAAGTGAAACAACCAAATAAACAAACATGTACAGGCATTTAAAAACTGGATATAAGGCATTTCATCTCACAGGCATTTAATCTCACAGACATTTAATCTCGATCACCACATTAATACAACAAAGTGATAAAAAAAAGTGTCAGGAACTTGATTTACATGGATTTTCATGTTTATCTTTCCATGGATCTTTGATTTCATCAAATGTTCATTGATTTTAATAACATGATCAGAGTTCAGTATTGGCTGGAAGACCCACATACCTGCACCACCACCTGGCACCACTTCCACATACTGTTGATGAGCTTTGTGATTCGTTGCTGTGGGTTGGTATTCCACTCGTCAATCAGTAATTGACGCAAACATGCCAATGTCGTTGCATTTGTGACTCTCTTCCGTACAGCCCGACCAAGTTGATCCCACAAATGTTCAATGGGGATGAGGTTTCGGCTGCATACAGGATAGTCCATTCTTGTGATACCCTCTCTCTGAGAAAATCCATGCAAATCAAGATAATGACACTTTTCTATCACTTTGTGGTGTAAATGTGGTGAAAGGTCCGTGAGATTAAATGTCTTTTGTCCAGTTTGTAATGCCCATACATGTTTTTTTTTTCACTTTTTGTTGTTGTTGCTTGCTTATTTTGCAGGTGTTTCTTCAATCCATGTCAATGTTCACATTAGAGCATATAACAAACAAAGAGACAATGGAAAACTCACTTATCATCACCAACAACAATTGGGTGACTAACAGAACTTTGGTCATTTTGCAGCTTTTCAGTTTACACTTTACTCCACATTTTAAGACACCGCCCTTTCCCTGGTTGCATAATCATAACAAGTAGGGTATCATTTTAAAGAAAATTAAATAATGTTTTCAATGATACCATACTTGCATTGATTATTTCTACAAAACGGGAGATATAACCGATCAAACTCAGATTTCCAAACTTTTTTTGAGGAGTTTATATGTGACTCATGTGTGATCCAATATTTTGTGAAGTGTGTTTAAAGTTTAAAATGCATTAGCCCAAATTCAGTCAAATCACAACATATTTTGTTATATTGACCAATTCAATGCACATTATTATTCATGCAAAATGCTGACCTGTGTATTTGTTGCTATAGATGTTCGTGAAATATCCGTTGTAAACGGAAGCACAACCCTCATTTACGTTGGACATCTCGGTGCTGGTCATCCAAACACTCTCATCACGTGGTCAGTAACTGCGCAAGGAGGAATCCAGTACTACGTACATTACTTGGATCTTGGTGAAGGATCAAATGCAGATGTATCTGATACATATGGATATAATACAGTTGGATCTAATGCAAACACTGAAGACTTATTTGAAATTGGCCAAGGGCTTCCTAACACCAACGATGTACTTCTTCGCCGTAACTACGGACGTTACGAGGATATTGTAGTGCGGAGTTCGTTGAACACAGGATGGGTGCATCTTTCAACAGATTCTGATTTCCCCCACGGTGTATTCAACATGACTATTATGAATTACAGTAAGGCACAACATTATGCCTAAATATTGTTCATTGTTTGCAGATAAAATACATACCTGCCAACCAGTAAGATTTTATCAGATTAGTAAGATCTTACATCATCTAAATCCACAGAATAAGATTTTCTAATACAAAGGTATGATTTTTTGAAGAATGTGCAATATACTAGTAATTATACTATGTGATTTTTGACTTAGTCAAATTTTTACCTTCAGTTTTCATTAAGATTAACATTTTTGATCTGTTTCAGGAAGATTTTTCATGTCGAAAGGTTAGCAGGTATGAATTAAATAGTTCTCTTTCCTTTTAAAAATTTGATGCATAGTGTTTTACTCAGATCTGATCTCCACAATATTTTGATAGATTCTTGTCAAATTTGTTAATGTATTGCTCTAAATTGTTAAATATCGCCACCTTACTTTATGTATGCGAGAATTTTGATCAAAAAAAGTTTTGTGAGACTCACCTTGTTGTAATTACTCGATGAAAAATTGATATGTAATTATCAATTAAATTTAACACATAATATAACAAAACAAAATAAAGTCTTACGAGAAGAACGTTATGCCAATTCTGTGTTTACATGAAATGTGCTGTATGCAGGGTTTTTTTGCAAATTTAGATGGATGCATGAAGGCCTAGTACACTTATGTTATTGCTAACCATGACAGAGATTTTGGAAAGGATGATAGAATTCTTGTGAACCTTGTGGAATTGACACTTATGATCTGTGTGTCATTTGACCACTCTTCACTAAAGGACCTGTTCTGTGCGACTTCGATGACAATAGTTTGTGCAAGTGGAACCAGTTATCTACTGATGATTTTGATTGGCGGCTTTTGCAAGGGAGTACCCCATCATCTGACACTGGACCAATGGTCGACAATACACTCGGAACAGCTAGTGAGTATTTTAATGCATTTCATATATTTACATATTTAAAGTTTAAACTTAACATATTTAAAGAGCAATATATTAAAAAATGGACATAAAGACGAGCATCACTGAAAAATGGTGGACATAATTAATGGTTATATTAAGGCTTATACATGTAGTGTTTAATGCACACCTCAATAACAGGGCTGGTGATTTTAATCGCTGATTTAAATCACCCCTTCCAAAAACTTTTTTTTAAATAATTGCCAGTCCTGGTCAATAATAACGGTAACTGGGTTCCTATACTGTAATGGGCCCATTTGAAAATAAGTGATCTTACGTCAAATTTTAAGCAAAATTTTCACTCAAAACAAAAGTAATTGAAATAAGTGTAGGAGAGCTAATATTTTTTACAAAAGAGTGTTTTGAATTATAGAGCCTATACTTTCCACCAAACTATTTAACATGGAGACAGACAGTCCCATACCACTGCTGTGTGGGCTGTCTCAGATTTTCACACCACAACTAACCCCAAATGAAATGAATCATTTGAAAAGGTGTAGAAGTGATAGACTTAGCTAAATAATTTGTAGGAAAATAAGATCCTGCCCAATTGGGCAGTGCCTTATTTGGCAATGATCGATTGACAAAAACAACTTGTGTCTTGATTGGGCATTTGGATTTTACTGTCAATCACTTGAATCTAAAATTCAAGTGCTCGACTGGGCAGTCTAAAAAAAATTAAAAATTTTGTTGAAGCTTGCATGAAGACAGACACTTTTTCTTTTCAGGTTGTTTGTCCATGTATCTGTTCATCCATTACCTAGTGTTTGTTATCATGATAACTTAGGAACTTGTGATAAGATTTTGTACTCTTGGGCTCTCTGATCTGGGCATTATTGTTTTATGAGAGAAGATGTGATTTTTACTGGGTTGAATGTGAATGAAATACAAACCCATCAACTTATGTTTTCGTGTTAAAAAGGTCTACACAGAATACTTATTTCCTTGTACTTGTAAAAAATTACTTTATGAGACAGAGGTATTATGCATTATAATTTTATCATTTATCCAATTGACTGGAAAGTTTGTTTTAATGCTTATTTGATATTTGCACTTAACAGACTGACAGAAGGATCTAAAAATAACACACTACTTTGATTTCATGTGAAAAGAGCCAATATGGTTTTCAAGTTAGAGATAATTTAGTGTTAAGATCCTTCGGCCAGACAACCAACAAATTGCTGTGTACCAGATTGTGGATGAGTGCTACATCATTGATACTCTGATTTTCCTTTAAATTTAGCTGGCTACTACTTGTACATAGAAGCCACTGGGACTGATCCTGGAGATAGAGCACAGCTAGAAAGTAGTTTGATCGTTCGGGAGGATTCTTCAGCCAGTCAGTGTTTCACTTTCTGGTTCCATATGTATGGGGATGACATCGGTGAACTCAACGTGTACTACAGGGAGGAGGGTACTGAGAGGTGGTTTGTGCTATGGAGGAGACAGGGAGAACAAGGCAATGCCTGGATGTATGGTGAAGTCAGCCTGATTGGATTTGCTTCCGGGTATGTCATCATAGAGGGCGTGGCAGGTGCCAGCGACCAGGGAGATATAGCCATAGATGATACTAACCTGCAACTATGTCAGCAAGGTAAGACAAGAATGATTCAATAAAGTTGTAATTATTCTTTTTATCTTTTAATAATTCACTATATCATCATTATTATTATAATTTGGTCTTACAGTGCCTAGAAACTTTTGTATTAGGTGCTAATTATGATTATGATTGTGATGATGATGATGATTTATTATTATTATTATTAATATTATTATTATTATTATTATTATTATTATTATTATTATTATTATTATTATTATTATTATTATTATTATTATTATTATTATTATTATTATTATTATTATTATTATTATTATTATTATTATTATCATAGTCATTCGATACTTGTTCAAAGGCTACATTAGTACAGTAACTACATGTATTTATGTTCTCTTTACTTTTTTCTTCTCAGCACATAGGGACATTTCATTTGACATGTTATGTGCTATACAAGAGCTGTGTATTATTATTATTATTTAAAGTGGGTGTCCTTCCACTGATCCATTGTCCTCTTGTGGGAGCATTACAGGTTTTCTTTGCTCTGAGGAGTTGCTCAGTAATAACATCATTCTGATTTTCTTCCACTGATTCCATCTGTAGAGGAAAATCTCAAAAAGTGTAAAATGAACTTTTTCTACCTTTTCATATAACATAAAAGCAGTTATAAATTTGCACGTAAACCAAAGAATACCAGGCTATTTCTGGTCTTGTAAGTACCAGGGCTTCTAGAGAGGTTGATTGAAAATTGTAGCATCACCCAAAAATATATTCCAGCTCTAAGTTGTTAACAAATGATGGTTTTAACAACATTAGAATTTCCCCATTCTCTGTTCTTGATCAGGTGTCATGATTTCTTGTGATTATTTAACATAACTTTGTGGACAATCTGGTAAAAATTCACTTTGAAATTCAATAAAGAAATTTAGGAAACGTTTAACAATCACTATATTTTCTGTTTTTCTTGTAATTATGTGACCTGTTACCACAATACACTGATAAAGTCACATATCTTATGAAACATAAACATAGAAAGAAACATACTTTGGATGAAAAATATAAATATTCAAACTTTTGCAACATGTGATGGTCATAAAACGTTTGATTTTTGAGGATTTTCAATTTCTATGTCATATCAAAATTACAATATTTTGCACTTTCCTTACCTTTGGGTTGTGTGATTTTATCAGGGTATTGTGGTGACGGGTCAAATATCTGTGATGCCCTAATTTCTCTTAATTATGTTCCAAGGTTTTGACAGGACCTTTGTTCCAACTGGAGGTTCTGTTCTGCTGCTTCTTCCAAATGGTGCCATGACAATGACATCTCTTGGAACAGCGCCGGGTTACGAGCTCAGAGTGGAAATCATGACTATTTCAATGGATCCCGGTGACACATTTTCTCTCGGAACTGGAGTGATCATCGGCGATTTGCCGGCTACTTCTCTGACCTTGCAACAGCACAATCAGACAACAGGCAACTACTCACTGTCTTCGAGGTTCGCATGGGCTGCATACCAAACCCAAATTTCAATTACTCCAAAGATATTTCTTAATGTGTATTCAGACATTATTTCTGGTAAGTTTCTTATATTTTTGTTAAAGCCCAAGTTTAGTTTTGGGAGATTTTTTGTTATTTGAAAAGCTTTATGCCCCAAAGTCCTAACCCCTGCACAATAATAGTATTCTGAATGTCTTTAGTCTTTTTTTAATTAGCTTAATGAAAAATCTCGGGGACCCCGAGATTTCGACTATATTTTATAATTATAAGAATCCAAAGCGTTAAAAAGGCTTTTAAAGGTTGCACTGTGCTATACCTTTCATCTGAAATTAGGCAGGCCTACTTGCTCTTTTAGATATGAGACGTATAAAACTCATTATAACCTTCTATTTTGTCTTTAGTTTTTTTCTAAATTAATTAATGAAAAAATGTCGAGGGGACCCAAACATTTTCACCCTAATTTACAATATTATAGCATGCCCAAAGGGTTTAAAAAAGGTTTTATGAGCTGATACCTCATCTGAAAAGAGCAGAGTAAACATCTGTCTTTCAGATGAGGGTATAACCATGTAACCTTAATAGCCTCTTTTAACCCTTTTGGCAGCTATAATATAAATATTAGTTAGATATATGTTAACCTACTAGTTATATATATATATTATATAGCTAATTATATATAATTAAAAAAAACCTAAAGACATTCAGAATCTTTTATTGCAGGGTTATGACTTTGGGGCATAAAGCTTTCAAATAACAAAAATTTCCCAAAACTAAACTTCGGCTTTAATGTTACATTCATCTCATTCAACAAATACTTTAAAAGTAAAATTGTATTGTAATGTATGTGGGAGTTAAATGAAATCAAAATGTTATAGTTGTTATTGCTTGAGTAAGAAATAATTTGTATGTTTTTAATTAGTAGTGTACTGATGAGTGTGATGAAAACAATGTCAAATTGGTGAACATCTGTTAAGAGAACCAGAACAGAGTTGCAAGTCTGTAACATTTCAATGCCAATTTGCAAACATAAATTATGCCTGGGGCCGATTTCACTAACATCGATTTTAGCGATCATCGCCAAATTGATGGCAAATCCAAATCCATCGCAACGTCATCGCTAACTTCGTTTGCGATGAATTTTGATTTCACTAAAACCATCACAATTAGCGACGACAAAAAATACTTTTAATATTCATGGACGAGCCCGATCGCAAAATTATGACGTCAAGGATGCTACTCATAGGGAAAACCCCCTACCAAAGGATATTTTAGCCATGCATCCATAGATTAGGGGATACATACGGGGAAATGACCTTAATTCCACAGGGGGAAGTATATTGATGGAGAGGAGGGGTTTTTGATATATCTAAACATTTTCTGGCAATTTTCTCCAAAAAAAAAATCAGAAATCCTGAAATAAATCCTGTGGGCCCTATAGATCTGTAGAGATTATTTGGGTAAATCCATTGTCCTAGTTAGTCACTTCACACGCACATAGACACACACACACATAGACAAACACAAACACAATGACACACACACATGCACACACAGACACACCGTACATACACCCACATGGCCACATAATACACACAATAAAAAATAATACAGCTAATAATATAATGATGATAATAATAATGATGATAATAAACAATACATGTAGGTCTAATGATAATAATAATAATAATAACAATAATAACAATAATAATAATAATAATAACAGTAATAATAACGCTATTATGATCGCTGTACTTAAGGGATAACTCGTGAGGAAATGGCGCATTCCGGGGGTGCATCGCGCCGAATTTTGTCTTTTGCAATGGATATGACTATTTTGCTCGCAAAATATTCATCGCTAACTAACAGTTAGCGATGAACATATTCATCGCTAACTGTTAGTGAAATCGCTCAACTCGATATCCATCGCAAATAGCGATGGATATCGCTGTTTGCGATGAATATCGCTGTTTGCGATGAATTTCAGACGTTAGTGAAATCGGCCCCTGGTGTCAATTTTTCAATCAAATTTCTCAAAACTTAAAAATTCCTTAAATGTTCATATTGTGTTATTTTAACAAAATCATGAGCAGTTGTTTAATTTCATGTATTACAATTAACCCATTGGCTACGGGAACCGGATGTATCCTGTGTTAACTCTATGGAATTTTCAGAATCTCAGAGTCAACGGGTTAAAATGAAATCTTATGACCTAAAAGCAACAACTGAATATATATTTATGCATTGGGTTGCTTGTCCATCAATAAAACTTTGTTTCCTCAATATCCAAAGAACAGAATATTGAATTTTTATGATACTTGGCTGAAGTATGTATCAAACTCAGAAGGACTGAGCAGAGTCAGGGGTCAAGAGGTTAAAGGTCAAGGGTAATCTTGTGTTATATGCAGTCAATATGCATTAGATACTGCAATATCTCCAGCAATCCAAGATGGATTTGCATTTGGTGGAGAAAATTATTTTTCATCATGACATTCTTCATTCAAGCTTCCCTGGCATGCAACTTTGAGGGTGAGAGTTTGTGTGAGTGGAGTCAGCTCAACACTGACGATTTGGACTGGCAGCACCGTCAAGGTAGAACACCCACGTTTGGGACTGGACCCAATGTGGACCACACATTTTTAACAACTGGTAATTATCCTTGGAACTCTTCCATTTTTTTCTTTCTCCATGTATTAAGCACTTCTAAGTTAGAAGTCACAATGTAGAAGTGCGCAGCTCTGTGTCTGTATTTTACACCACAAATTACCAATAAGGAATTTTTGTACAACCCCCAAAACCTTAGTTGGAGTTAAAGTTAAACATAGATACAGCAGATCTGATTTATAAATTGGGAAAATTATTTTGTACGAGCTTCAAACACACTTGGACACAAAGTGCAGCGGTCTTTTCCAAACATAGAAAAATACATATACATCCATTTTTAGTGGAGGCAAGAAAATTTCATGAACTTCCAGCGGACTAGGTGGGGAGGGGAGAAATATCAGCAAAGCTGTAGACAGGGTGCTATTTAGATCCTTCTTTTTTATATTTATATATTATCCTGGGGTGAAAAGACCTTGTATCTCAATTCTGGGGGAAAATACGGTTTTTACGTAATCTTGTAGCTAGGAAGTCAGATATTGTTTCTTCCAAATCTCACAAATAGAGTCACTGTCTCTAGGTATAATGGTGGTTATCCCACTGTGTTACTCTGTTAAGGCAGCCATGTTGTTTGGCTCTCCTGAACATATAAATTTTGAGATACAAGGTCTGGTCACCCCAGGGACTATATCTATTTAAAATTCCTGCAAAAAAAAATTGAAATTCTGACTTTGATTGATTATTGTGTTTGTGGTCATCAACAGTGTTGTAGTCGAGTCACCACCTTCCGAGGCCAAGACCGAGTCCGAGTCACTTCCTTCCGAGGCCAAGGCCGAGTCCGAGTCACTATTGTCCAAGGCCGAGTCCGAGTCACAAATCTCCGAGGCCGAGGCCGAGTCTGAGTCACCAACTTACGAAATAATGCAATATTTTAGGGCAAAGTTTTAACCTTTAAAATTACTTTGACATCTTAACAATCAACTAACACAATCTTTCAACCATGCAACCAAATCAACCGATTACTGAAATTTATCAATTTGGGAAAACTTATAACAAAATAAAGCAAAAGCTGCTGACTTTGAGGTAAACAATATTTGATGTAATTGTAAATGACTAAATGTCTTCAGAACATTCAGCTAATAAACGGGCATCAACTTTCACCGTGCCTCCGGCCGTGCCTGTCTTGTTGCAGTATAGTGCAGCGACATCAGCATCGACCCATATGAATAATTGTGTGAAACTTACGATCTGGGTAAAATAAAGTCATCAGAACTCAGAAGTGAAGTTTCAAGTTATATTAGGATTTCTATAATTCTTTTTGGCATATTAGTTGAAAATACTTCAAAATCCATGTCCAAACAAATCAAACAGGGTTTGGTTCACCAGATCATATAAAATGTTGTGGCCTCGACCCAAATCGCCGAGGCCGCATGTTACGAGGCTGAGGATTAGTCCGAGTCACGGGATTACGAGGCCGAGGACTGGTAAAGTCAGCCTCGAGGCCGGCCTCGAGTCCTCCATCCCTGGTAATCAATGCTTGCATCATACCATCAAAAAGATGACTTAATTTTCCTGATACCCTACTTAATATGATTATGCTATCAGGAAAAAGAAGGACAGCATTTTAAAATAAGGGATGAAGTGTAAATTGAAAAGCTGCAAAATAAACTGGAGCAAAAGTAATGCAGTTTAATGTGCAAGGCTGACATGGGTCCAGTGATCAGGGGGTAATTTATAATCATGTGAGCTTGTGTTTACACAGGGATACACAATTATTTATCTTTACCTTTATCTTTACTGGACAAATCATCCTCAGGACAAATAACCCAGAACAGGTTTTTGTCAATCAGGCCACTGATGATATTTTCATCCTGTCCATTAATTCTTGCACTTTTCTTGATAAATTAGCGGGCTACTACTTGTACTTAGAAGCCTCCGGGACTGATCTTGGAGATAGAGCACAGCTAGAAAGTAGTTTGATCATTCGGGAGAATTCTTCAACCAGTCAGTGTTTCACTTTCTGGTTCCATATGTATGGGGATGACATCGGTGAACTCAACGTGTACTTCAGGGAGGAGGGTACTGAGAGGTGGTTTCTGCTATGGAGGAGACAGGGAGAACAAGGCAATGCCTGGATGTATGGTGAAGTCAGCCTGGTTGGATTCGCTTCCGGGTATGTCATCATAGAGGGCGTGGCGGGTGACAGCCTCCGGGGAGATATAGCCATAGACGATCTTGGTGATCTGCAACAGTGTCAACAAAGTACGTGAGAAAAATTCATGTTCATGACCTTAAATATTGTGTTCTTGATGGTAGAAGTGTTTCTGCTCAATTGTGATCCAACAAAATATTGATAACAAAATTACGGCATTCAAAATTGTGGATTTATTTGTCTGATGGGTTTTGAAGTATAAATGATGAGTCATTTCAAAATGGAGCATTTGTTAAAGTAGTCTGAATTCCAGACAGTGGATGTAACCATCACTCACTGATTACCGAATTTAGTAGAGTTCACCCATAGGAGAGACTGCTTGACACTGGTCCAAATTCACTGGTGTGAGTTTTTGACATGGCATTTATTTAACCCTATTTTAACTGGGCTATTTCAGACCAGGTTTTTACTGGGGGAGGGGGGGGTCAATTTGACCCCCCCTTCAGATTTCGGCCGCCGATCGCCGCGAAAATTTGCATGCGCATAGAGCCGGATGTAAACTACACGACTGTATAGTAAAATTTTCAAGAAAATTATTTTTTCTATTTTATAAGTAATTAATTATGCAAATAAGTGTATGAAATTTTGTTTTCGCCTATAACTCACTTATAACAGCTAGTAGACTGCTAATTTTTGGTGAAAATATTCATTTTGACATTTCTAATAATTATCTGCAAAAACATTTGCCGAATTGGAATTAATTTCTTATGTATTTTATTGTTTTGTGAATTTCTTATGTATTTCTTTGTTTTTTCGACCTTTTGTTTTCTATTGTTTTTTCAACGAAATTCGTTAGGGACACTTTTGCAATCATAAACAGCATAAAATTAATTCATTTCAACCAGTAAAAGCAAAAATAATCATACATTATTGATTTTTGGCTGAAAACACAATTTCCATTGATTTGTACACGAAATCACGTTTTTGAGCAATTTTGGGGTTGACATGCATGTATAAAAAGTCGCGCAGAGTCGTAACGGTATGTCCGATTTTTGCGAAAA
>JZLH01S0567344.1:11480-22334 GCA_001188425.1 Eucidaris tribuloides
ATTTCAAAATGGAGCATTTGCTAAAGTAGTCTGAATTCCAGACAGTGGATGTAACCATCACTCACTGATTACCGAATTTAGTAGAGTTCACCCATAGGAGAGACTGCTTGACACTGGTCCAAATTCACTGGTGTGAGTTTTTGACATGGCATTTATTTAAAGATTGTGTCAGGGATGTGCAAGTCCATTACTTCCCTTCATTATCAATACCAAACGGTAGCTTAGAACTTACAAATGGTGTGTTGAAAGTTTGAGATCCATACGTCATGAATTTGTTGTTTTATGAGAAAAACTAATAACGACATGTTACCAGAATGTTGTTCTTTCCGTGAGTTTCAATTTTGCTGAAACTACGAATCGCGGTTACTGTGTACCGTCGCAAGACCAGCGGAGTGCACAGTGATTGGTTAAACGGCTAACCCCCCGCGCGACCATTGGCTAACGGCTGATCGGACAATTTTGGAACGGCACGTGCACGTTTGACGTCGCGGATTTTTTGAAATTGCTCCTGAGTAATTTGAAAAAGGATGAAGTTTAACCGTCCAGATTTTCACCAAAACTTAATATTTTACCCCAAGTCTCTATGATAGGTGTTTATTTATATTAATCTTCACATTGGATATGATTTCAGCTGATTTCATTCATATGGATGTTTTTTCACATGCAAATCAATGACACAATCTTTAAAGGAAGATGTAGCCTTCAACTAACAGAAATAAGTCAAGAAAGATTTTTGGGGAGCTGTCAGTTCTTCCCAACCGATCAGAATCCACTTTCATAGGCCTTAAGCTGACCTGACGTGACTGATGCATGCCACCTGACACGTGTTAATCACGCCGTATTAATGTATGCACTTTTTTAATCAATAAGCTATTCGCCCTATAGCTGTGTTGGCAATCTTCTTCTACGTAGAAATTTTGCAAAGACATAAAATTAACAGATATTTACCTATTGATAGGGCCTTTGTTGAGGGTAAGTCCCACACAGTACCCCTTATTTTGGCTTTCTTTATTACCATCAACCATAATTCTCACAATACTGACAATGTAATTTTTTTTCCTGACTTATTCCTGTTAGTTGCCGACTACATCTTCCTTTAACTACCACTAAACGATGCATGCATCATGTCTGGCAGGTCAATCTTGTCTATTTGTATATCTAAAAAGTAAAAACATTATTATGATGCTTCTATTTACTAATGGGAGAAATGATCAAGAAAACTGATCTTTCAGTTCCAAGGCTTTGTGAGTAGTAAAGATTTATGGGAATCATTACATTTTGGATGATTTTATCATGTTTTCATTATAGTCTCATTCGTAGGTGTGCAAGTGAAGAACACAAACTTTAACCTTTGCACAGCAATTTGTTCTCTTGAGAAATATGTATTTTTGCTGTAAAAAGTTAAATGTGTTATATTTCAAGTGCAATTAAATTCATGGAAGGGAACTACAAATTATACAATATATCACACAGTTTGTAGTGTATTACTTTACTGGTCATTTATTTAGGTGTTGTAATGTGTAACATATTTAATGTGAAATGCTCATTTTGTCTTGTTCTAAAAGTGAGGCAAGACTTATCTCTACTGGCCGAGATTCATTAAAAATCAATGTCAACAAGATCCTACTTTCATGTTCTTGGTCCGACATTACCTGCAAAAATTATCCTTGCATATGTCCCTAAACGTGCATAGTAGGGGATTTTGTTACTGTTTTTCATCATCTGATATGAATTCCTCTCGCTGTCAATAACAGACACTTCATGATTCCTGATATTTCTGTACAAAGTGAATGCAAATACAATAAAATCGTGAAAATATACTTTCGCAAACTCCCCGTCTTGAAGCAAAATCGCGAAAATGTATGGTCGCGAAATATATGGCGTATACAGTAACCAAACATTAACATGTTACTGGTGATAATTTGATTCCCACTAGTTCTATTTTGTTCCTAGTATAATTGTGTATCAGTTTTTCAGCAATCTGCCACTGTTATGGTGCACCTATCACTTTCAGGTTCCAACTCACATCTATCTGTTGTCCGTTACAAATATTTAAAGTTTAATCGCAAGTATCTCTTGTTAAAAATAACTTGACAACCTTTATCCATTTGCAACCAAATCTGTGCAAGGGATGTTTTCTGGGAATCTTCACCTTATGGTGTTGTCCAAGGTCACATATTCAGGTCAAGGTCACATTTCTAAAAGACTCTGAATTGTTTGCAAGTGGGCAAGACATAGTCAGGTTATTGCCTTGTTTGATATGTGCATTTTTCGATCTTTAACCTGTTGATGGTTTGATTTTGCTTTAACACACATTTCCCATAGACCTTGCCACAAAATATCTCATCTCTTGTCTTCAACTGATAAATCAATCGCTTATCGAAGGTGCCATAGGGATAGCCAGCTTGTACCCTTCCCACCCCCTTCCTCCTCAAAAAAAATAAGGAGGCATTGCCTAAATGTGAATTTGAAAACAAACTTAGTGGAAATACTGTTCAATTCCTTCTACAGGTTCAACATTGGTTATAGTACCAAATAACCCGGAATATATTCAGCTCCGTGGGCAAAGTATATTATCCTACGCTGTCAGAACTGAACCTGGGTATGGACTGCAGTTTGAAATCATCAATTCAACGGCGAGGGATTTTGACAGCTTTGCTTTCGGATATGGACTGGTGATAGGAGATCAGGGCACACAAGTTTGGAGAAATACTGAGGGACTGAATATGCAGAATGGAGATCAACGTAGTTTCACCATTTTTACACAACCTGCTTGGGATTGTGGTTGATGTATCCCTCTACCCCTAACACACCGGCCATTATCAGAGTGTCGGCAGTCCAAATAGCAGGTTTGTTTGAGTACATTTTGTTTTGCTGAATAAACCAGTTCTGAATGTGCAATTACTGTGCATGTTTTTTGATAATAGCCACAGGAGCTAAATTTTCTATCTTTCTAATCACATTGCTGGTATTCATGATGATGCCAAACAGTCACAAAAGGGATCAAATTCATGGAATTTTGTGATGCATTGTGGGAAAATCTCAACTTCCAAAGCAGAAGTAGCAGGTACTATGGCATTGACCTGCATTGTTTACAAAGGGATTATATTACATGACACAGAAAACATTAAATTTAAGCAATTACTGTTACACAATAGTAGTTTTTTTTTAGATGTGTAATGGTTTACATTTCCAAAGCAGCAAAATGCTTTTGCATACACTAAAGCTAAAATTTCCCAATAAGTTTTTGTGGTTGTGGGGCGTTACTTGGGTGAAATGGCCACAGAAAAGCATGATGACATGTGGCCAAATTGAAGCATTGTAAGCCTACCGACAATTAGCAGACCGTTCATTCCATGTATTTTCCTCGTTTTCCTGACTATAGCTAATGGGATGGTCCAAACTTGCCAACAGTGTTTTAAGTTGGTTTGCTTTGTCATTCAGTGGGCAAATGTTACACCATTTTAAAGCTCAGTCTCTCTTCTGTAAGATGGTATCAAAATCACAATATCCAGGGTTCCCAGCCCATCAGGGAAATCAGGGAAAATTATTTTACTTTTATCCAGTCAGGGAATTTGATAAAAATGCCTCAAAGCAGGGAAAAGTCAGGGAAGTTTGATTGGCCCAAAAACTGAATGTGTTTTATACTGCAAATAGTTCACTGCAACAACATAGAAAACATGTGAAACTGGAAAAGAGTTGAAATAATTATCATGGAATTTTGAGACTTAATCAGAGAAAAATCGGAAAAGTCAGGGAATTTTGTTTTCTTGAAATGCTGGAAACCTTGATATCTTATTTTGTCAACTTTGGTGCATTTTGTGGCAACAAGTCGCATACGGATGGAATGGATACCACACACTGTCATGATATCATTTATTTTTGTATGTTTCATTTGATGCGTATTAGTCATTAAGTTGTAGTTTCATTGTTTGAGTAATTGATTTATTGATTACAAAGTTAGTAGTGTACATCAAACAGTGCAGTTAGCTCCTTGGTGAAAAAAAAGAAATGGTAATAAAGCAATTAAACCTTGTATCTTCATGATTCCAGTATTCCAATAAAACTTACAAACATTGAACTTCTTCTTTTTATTTTATGGAATTTAGAAGCCACAATGACTTCATTTCTTCAAGAGGGAGAATCATCAAACATCACCTCCCAGGTCTTTACTACATCAAACCCTCCTGAACGATACACAACCTACCTGTTTCAAACCAACCCATCCCTTGGGTTTGCGGTCATGATCAATGACATTTCCCTGTCCCCCGGGGACATTGTGCAGTTGGGGAGTGACCTCGATCCCAGCAATGCGGACTCTGTTGTGCTGACACTTGACTCAAACAGGAATGTTACGGGTGCAGAGGTCCAATCGAATGCGATGTGGGTCAGGGTAAATGTAACTCAGCTCGTGAGCAGCACCTTTGCACTGCAGATTACAAGTATTAATCCTTCAGGTAAAATGTTACAATAACGGCCACCAAAATTATGTAATTCCCATTGAGTTAGTTAATAGTTACATTCAGTTTATTTGCTTTGGCTGAGTGTGCACAGCATTTTGATACAAAATTGCAGTTAGAAATAAGCCATTTTGGAATATTTAAGGGGGTGGCCAACACTGCCAGGTCTCCCTTATTCTGCAGGAGGCTACCTGAAAACTACTGATCTTCTCACTTCTTGACAAATAAATTTGAAGATCTCCATGATTAAAGAATTATTTGTTTTAGTTACTGCATTTAATTAACAAATATCTTCCTGATTGTTTGAAATCTCACTGAATGGTATGTAGATCTTTGGTAGTTCTGAATGCAACTGCCCCACCTTGCACCCCCCCCCTTCCAATGTTAACCCCTTACCAATATTGTCTTTCCCATTTCTTCCATGCCTCAGAATTGTTTGTCTGTGAGGACGGAACCGTCATCAACCAAACTGAGAGGTGTGACATCACTGTGGACTGTGTAGATGGGAGTGACGAGGCTTGGTCTAACTGTGGTAAATATCAGTGGTCTTGGTCTTGATACCAGTCTGAGACCAAGCTTCTTTGGTCTTGGTCTTGATATTGACCTTGAGAATTTTGCTTTTGTTCTTTATTTTAAACTGATTATTGATACTGGGATACCGTCAGGTCTTGGTCTTAAAGTATCTAGTCCCGCTTGTGATTTTGGTCTCAGACCCACTAGAATTTTTTTGTCAACTAACTAACTTCTGTAACCATGTCATAGGTGAGTGAGTGCACTTTATGAATAAAGCAAAAAACACTATAATTTGCTGTTGTTTTGGCATAAGGAATGACTCCTGTGACTCTGAAAAGTGACAATTTTGCCTCTGATATATGCTCACTCATGCATGACTTGACGGATCAATCACATTTTCACACAGGTGTTAGGCAATAAGTGTAGAAACAAGTTCTGGGTTTTTGGTAATTTCTGAAAAGTCATACTGTTTATTCACCTACTATCTGTCTAAGCTTGACAAATCAAAATTTATTCAGAAAATATATGTGTACTTTGTTTGATTTAACTTCATGTTCTGATTTTGTCTCCACGTAGCTCCTATTGTGCTGAGTTCAGGACAGGAAGTACAACTGATGTCATACAACTTTCCAAATAATTACCCTCGTGGTGCCAATGTGCTCTGGAAACTCCAGCTTGCAGACCCTGCTCTGTCTCTGGTTGTCCAGATCCAACGCATTCATCTTGATAATCTAGATACCTTGACGATCGGCACTGACGTAACTGGTGGACCACAGGTAGATGTCTGGTCTCTCACGGGATACCTTGATCTCTACCGATCGGATTTATCTGATAAAGTGTTTACCGACACGCGTATATTTGTCCGGTTTGAAAGTTTGATGTCCGGTTCAGCCAGTTCAGCGCAAGGGATTAGTATCACTGTGGTGGCATTAGAAGGTAGGAAGTGATTTTTTAGATGACTTTGCTAAACATTGTTAATGAAATGACAACTGATTACATAAAAATATAGGATAATGTATTAATTCAATCACATAATAGGGCTTGCTATTTTTACATTGACTTTGGGTTTAAATAATTTGCCTAGTCACATTAAAGGTAAATGACATGATTGGGGGTAGTCCTCAACTTGGGCTGAAACTACTCTAGAATCAAGTAAACTATGCAAGGATTCTCCTGTGAAAATCTTGTAGTCGAACGTTGACTCATTCTAAAATAAACAATGTCAACATCACTCGTAGCACGGAAATCTGCTGTGTGGCTCTCTATGGGGCTTATTTTTATTGTCCCCGGAAAAAAATAAGATACTCCTATGTTTATGCTTGATTCTCCTTAAGTAAACAAATTACAGACAAATCCTCCGAGGTGGGAGATCCACTCCTGCTAGTGTATAGTTGGTGTATATTTCAACTCATTTGGTTCTTGAGGCATTTTCAAGTGTTCCCAATCATGTCACTAACCTTTTAGAACCAGATGAAAATTTTGAACATAGGTAACACTTTTAAGAGGTGGTGCATTATTAGTTCAGGTGTCACACTCTCAAGATAGCAAAGATGGACACACGATAAAGGGAATGTTTAAATTTGGCTCATCGTATAAACATCGGGTCATTTGTGAGGGCATCTTAAACTTTAAGGCAGTGGATCTCATTTGCATGCCAAAAAATTAACATTGTGTAACTACAATGACATTTAGAAGAAAATGCCATCTGAGAAACTTTTGCAAAATATGGGAGCTAGAAACTCAGGTTTAGTGGAATTATAGTGACCGTTAGACTCTGATTTGAATTTTTTTCTTGTGAGAGAAAAATTCCTACCATAGAACGTACACTTAACGGCTATTGTTTTTCTTTCGCATTTTTCACATTCTAGGGAATTACTGACCCCCATATTTCACAGACATGCCCGTCATCAATAGCCTAAGGGCATGGGTTATCTTTTCCTGGTCTGCGAGGATGTTTGCAAATGAGATCCACTGCCTTTGAGCCATCATGCAGCTTTCTGCAGACATTGCAATTGCCTCAGCTGTTCATTTTCTGTGTAGATCAAGTTCGGGCCATCTTTGCACAAAATTGAAAATTCAACATTTGTATGGCCATCTTGTGTCAATATTGGGACAATCTGATGCCACATTAACCCGTTGGAGACTAAGTACGAGTTAACTCGTGTTGGGGTCTATGGAAAATGTGTGTTATAGTGAAATCAAATCGTCTCCAAAGGGTTAAAGAAACTTCAATATTCTTTTTATGCTTCTGCCCCATTGGGGAGCCAGAGGCATTATGTTTTATGCATGAATGAACATCACCCTTGGATTTGCACTGCAATGGAGTGTAAAAGTAGGTCTGTGCCTCCATGCATCCATGCGTTTGCACTTCCTTATGAACAAGATTACTGAAGTACCGCCACAGGGATTTGAACTAAACCTGGACCAATGATGAAACATTGGGCAAGCATGAAATCATTGGATTTTTGGCCAAATCCATTTTGGTTCAAAGGTCAATGAACTTTTTGTCCCACAATGATATTTTCTGCCTATAACTCAACTTAGAAATGCTAATTGTTGATATGATTTGGTAATTAGGCGCAAATGAAAAGGCAAATAATTTGGTTACGTCAAAGGTCAAGGGTCAAAGGACAATGAACTTTGTCCCCAAATGCAATTTTCTGCCTATCACTCAAGTTAGAATTACTCATTTTTAACATAATTTGGTAAGAAGGTGCCAATGCAATAGGCAAATAATTTGGTAGAATCAAAGCGGTCAAAGATCAAGTTTAAAGGTTAGGTCAATGAACTTTGTCCCATTTTCTAAACCTAACTTCAGTTAGGATGGCTCAATGTTGATGTGATTTGGCAAATCTATGTAGATGAAAAGACAAAAAGCAAATATTGTTGTAAATTCATTAAGTTCAAGGGTCAAAGGTGAATGAACTTTGTCCCCCAATGCCATTTTCTACCTCATGTATAACATCATTTAGGAATGCCTAATGTCAATTTTATCTAGTAACTAGGTCTAAATGGTGGGCGAAGGTATACCCATCGACTGCGCATAATCTTATTGCTCTAGTTTCTTGATTAATCAATAAAGATTTTCAAATCATATACTTTATTACTGAGGTAAGCACAACATTGCATGTTCTGTCATGAAAATTATTCTAGTACATGTATTAATCCTAATTGTAAATACTGTATTTTTAAGTATCTTCCTTTAATTAGATCAAATTTATGCAAAAACAGTAACCTTTTCAATCCAATTGCATTGTCTCACTTAAATTCCTTTGTAGATTTTGAAGTTTGCAGTGGTGAAAGAGTGATAACTGATCTCAATCTATGTGACGGTGTTATCGATTGTCGGGATTTGTTCGACGAATACGGTTGTGGTAAATGTGAAACTTGTGATATTGCTCCTAAATTCTGCCACTTAAATTGTTAATTTTATTATGCTAAATTTATACATCACACGTGACTACATGATGTTTTATGTAATGACTATAAACATTTAAATTAATAATGTTATATGTTCAGAGATCTTTTTCCCCTGTTGCATATAGAGTGACAGCAGTTTGTGATGTATTTATTGTTCACGCTTTGTCAGAGAAGTTGTAATGTTGTACCTAGGAGATCCACATACACACACACACATACACAGACATCTTAGCCATCTTAACCATGTATATATATACATATAATTTTGATACTATAACGGCTGGGGCCCAGAAAGAATGCTACGAGTATGATCGCTAATTTCTTCACCATTATCGGCAAAATGTCATTAATTTTTATTTTGTTGGTTAGAACATTTTTTCCAATAAAATGATACCAAGATCATTGATTTTGAGTAAGGTGTTTTGATTCTAGGGCCATTTTTCGGAGGCAATGCAATTTCCCAAATTTGCCAATTTTTCAACAGCGGTGGTCATCGGAATGCCGAGATATTCTGGTGTCTCAGCTTGCCATACCGGACAAACTGCAATGACAAAGGGCTGGAATGCCCTCACTTTCATAAGGAAGATGATGCGAGCTACATCTCCATTGTCATCGCGGTTTGTCTGGTATGGGAAGCTGAGACGCGAGAATATTTCGGTAGTCTGATGATCACTGGAGTGTAAAAAATAGTTAATTTGGGAAACGACATTGCCTCCGAAAAATAGCCCTCAATTCCAAACACCTCAAGCAAAATTAAAGATCATGGTATCATTTTGTTGGAAAAAGAATGTTCTAACCCATGAACAAATCACCAATGACATTTTGTGAATGATTTTGAAGAAATTAATGATCGCATCTGCAGCATTCTTTTTGGGCCACGCTAGTATATATATATATATATATATATATATATATACGCTTACACTCCTTGACAGGATACAACTTAAAAATTATGTTTTTCTTTTGCAGCACCACAGAACACAATTCAGCTCGTGGAAGGGGAGAATGCAACAATCTCGTCACCGGGTTATCCTGACCTGTTCTCACCCTCAGACTCGGTGGTATTGACATGGAGCATCCAGGCTATTGACGGATCGAGGTTGCGCATCAGCAGAAACTTTCAGAGATTCAACAGACAAGATACATTTACGATTGGCACCGGACTCGACTTAAATAATGATTCAGCAATAATTTACCAAGTAGAATCGACATTCATTTCACAGCAGTCATCACCAGATCTTGCCCCTCAGAGTAGCTCTGTCTGGATCAGATACATCAAGAATGTGACGGCCTTAAACCCGTCACCTTCGGGCTTTGAAGTGGACATTGTTGCTGTGGCAGAAGATTCAAGTACGTTTTATCAGGGCTTTGTATAACTTTTGGATCAAGGACAGGTCAAAGTGGTGATTGTCCATGTAACTGTTTATCAATCCCAAATCATGTTATTTTTGTATTTCATTCCAGACTTTTTTGAACTTCTTTTTGATTATTAACAAATTGTTGAAGAGGTTTTGTAAAAGTCTTTATGGAACAACAAAATGCATCAGGGATATCTTCTCTTTTTCAAGTAGCAGTAGTCTGAAGGGTTTTATATTTCTGTTTTGTCCATCACTAATTATTGTACCATTTTACCATATGTGCACAGCAAGTTCAATAATTTAGAGCTTGTGATTGTCATGGCCTTCTTGATTTCATATCCAATGGTCTTTTAATTGCAATGAAGTTGAAGAGTGCAAAATGCTAAGATTTGCAGTAGTGTAATATGTAAATTCAATATGTAAACCTACAAAACATTTTGATTTATTAGTTCACATTTCAGAAACCTAGTACACATTCTTATAATTAATGCCTTTTTGAAACATTATGTTTACAGTGTTGTGTCCTGCCAACCAGGTTCGCTGTAGTGGGATAGTTTTGGAGTGTTATGAGTCATCTAGCTATTGTGATGGAGTGATGGACTGCAGTAACGGATCCGACGAACAATGTGGTACAGAAATTTATATTTTTTGTATGTTGTGGCAAGCAGTGTGTATTTACATTGTCACAAAGAATCTCATAAAAAATTAATGTAATTTGTAGGTAATACACATGTAGCCTCCTCCTCCTCCTCCTCCTCCTCCTCCTCCTTTTCCTCCTCCTCCTTCGTCTTCTTCTTCCTCTCCTCCTTCTTCTAGCAGCTAGTAGCCATAGTAGAACAAAAACTAGTATCAGAAGTAGTAATAATAGCTAGTAGTGGTAGTTGTAGTAGCAGTAAGTAGTTGTAGTGGTAGCAGAGGTTATAGAAGTTTTACGTTGTTTAGTAGTAGTACAAACAGTTCTTTATCAGTGGCAGTATAAATCATTTGTAACAGAATTTTAGAAGTAGTTGAAGCACTAGTGAGAGATGTAGATACAGTAGTACAACAGAAGGAGAAGTATTTAAAGTAGTAGCAGTAGTGGTAATGGTTATTTATCTGTACAT
>JZLH01S0567344.1:32446-43651 GCA_001188425.1 Eucidaris tribuloides
CGACGGCCGAGATCTTAGGGATGGCGGAATCACGCCCCCCCCCCCCCCCCCACGATATAGCATAGCCAAAAAAGCCCAGCCTGATTAGGGTTAACCCTAACCCATCCCACCTACGCCAACACCTGAACGAGTAATATTTTTATGCCTCCATACCAGGGATAGAGTCGAGGCCAGATTTCACCGTCCTTGGCCTTGGCCTTAGACCAAGTCGTGTGTACAATGTCTGTGGGAAAAATGGTTTTCCACCGGCCTTGTGACTTGGAACGGTCGGCCTTGAACCCATCCCTGCTCTGCACAAAAGGTGCTGGAGGCATCATATTTCGGGTTGTCCATCCGTCTGTCTGGATCAATAACTTAGAATAGCTGATGGGTTTTTGATGTAACTAGGACCGAGTGTGAACTCTGAAACCCAAATGAGCTCATAAAATTTTGGATTTGAGTGGTCAAAGGTCAAGATCACAGGGCCTAAAATGTCTTGATTTTGGAAGGTCCGTTACCAGTTCTTGTCACTGTGATAACTTAGGAAATACCGATTGGATTTAGATGTCACTGTTATGTGCTATGATGTTAGAAGGAATTCAAAGGTTAAAGATCACATGCAGGGCCTAAACATGTTTGATTTGAGCTCATTACATGATAACTTAAGAAAGGCTGATAAGATTTTGATGTAACTAGGACTAAGTACCGATGAACTGATTGCATTTCAGAGTTGAAAGGTCAAAGGTCACAGGACCAAAAATATTTCACATTTGGGCTCATTATTGCAATTCTGCCCCGGTTCAGAAACCGGGGCAGGCAAAGCAAAAGATGGAGCGTTGAGCTTGACAGTTACTGGGAAACAACAAATTGGTTTAACAAAGCTAGAGATAGAGAACTGTGGCGCAAACATGCTGAGGCCTTCGTTTAGGAGTGGACAGAAAATGGCTGATGATAATGTTTGCAATTCATTGAGAACGGCTGGTCAGATTTTGATGTAACTTGGGTTATGTATCTATTGAGGCACCAATGATCTGATTAGATTACAGAGTTCAAAGGTCAAGGGCCAAATTCCAAACAGAGCTGTCCTTGTTCCTAAAAAAAATTGACCATCTATTTTTGTTTCACCCACCAGAGGTGAAGGCGAGACTAAGGGATCCAAATGGCATCCCTCCATCTGTCCATCCGTCATCCATCACAAATGTTAAAGTTTACTTGCAAGACTCACTCTCTTACGTCATATAACTTGGTAACTTTTAGTCCAATGGCAACCAAACTTGGGTAATAAATGTACTAGGGGTACCATCATGGTTGTGGTGCTGTCAGAGGTCGCATGGTGAGGTCACTGGTCATTTGATGGCATATTAAAGAGTATCTGCAAGACTCTAAATTTTTCAGCCACAGTCCACTCATTCATGTGACAGTGGGAAGGTTGTTACTTTTGGTCTATCTGACTTTGTTCTTCTTAATCCCTGCGCAGGTATCAATCTCATGACGACCAGCTGCTACAATCTGACATCACCAAATTATCCAGATGATTACTATTATAGCTCTTCGGATGACTTGATATGGATTATTCAGACAGCTACTGGATCTAATGGCTTCTATCTCAACGTGAATGATTTCTCGGTGGCAGCATCTGACTACTTGAGAGTTGGACTTGGGTCTGACCCTGGTGACAGTGAGACAGTAGCCTTGGTGCTGACAGGCAGCAATGTCCCTGATGAAATCTGGATCAAGTCAAACAGCATTTGGTTTACTTTTAGTCAAAATGATGGCTATGAACGAGGTTTTCGGTTGGAAGTCAAACCTGCAAGTCATCCAGGTAAGAATTCGATGCAACCTCGATGGCCTAGATTTCATCATTCAGAAACATGTACATTATTTCAGTTCTTAGTCGCAAAATATCATATACAGGTTGTTCCTAAAAAAAAGTTAATCAAACTTCAAAGGTAACTATATCAAGAATACATAGTTCATTTTAGTAATTTGTGCAATGAAATAAAAAGTAAATCATCAGCTTTAATTTGATACCTTGCTTGCATCAACATTGCCACAAACTACAGAGTTAGAGTCTCAAAAGATGAAGGGTACAAAACCCTCTTTTTCAAACTTTTCGCTTTAGTTTACTCGCTTCTTTTTACACAGCAAATCTCTTTTCAATGAAATGCTATCCCATCTCCTAACTTTTGGCAAGTGAATGTCATGTTTCCTAACCAGTGTCTAAATGCAATCTCTGGTGAGCACATTCCTTACCACACTCTTCTGAATGATAAAATTGAGAGATAAATGGAATTGGTTGTTACATTTGCATCTAACTGGTTCAAATTTTCCTACTGCAATGCCAAGCAAGCATTTCACATTAAATTAGTCAGATCTCGCGGGTTTGGGCAGATCTCTCTTGACCTTTGGATCTGAGACCGAGACCGAGACCGAGACTGAGACCAAGATGCTGAAAATTGGGTCTTATGCCTCCAATACTCTATAGTTATTTGGAAATTCAAATCATGTAAGTGGGTACTCGTACTTAAATTCAAACCGCCATTAACACTAAAATTATTTATCTCCATATTTTGTTTTTATGATTATGACTCAGATGATGACTTTATCTGCCATAATGGACTTGTAAACATCAGCAGCAACCTCGTTTGTGACTTACAATTGGACTGTTATGATGGTGGAGATGAGAGCAACTGTTATAGTTATAGTAAGTATACTTTTTAGAGTATTTCTATATTCTATACATTCACATCGGTACAATACCAAATAGAGGAATATATGTTTTTTGAAAACATTGTGTATATACCTTAGAACACAATCACCAAAACACATTTAATATGTAATGGCTATTGACTTCCTTTCTTAAAATAGTTAGAACTAGAGTACTGTGTACACTGAATATTTCGGATTTGTTTATTTTCATGAATTTTGTGACTAAACACTCACAAAAATTTAATTACCTGATATACCTGTTGAAAGTGAGTGCAGTAAAATTGTGAAAATAAACTGTGTGGATAATTCCCCATTTTGAAACAAAATTGAGGAAATATATGTACGATTATTCATATATCTTTCAAATGGAATGTACCTTGTATATAAGCAAAATTCAAATATATGGCTCAAGTTGTTTGTCATGACTCAAGTCAAAATGTGGTCTAGTTAGAGTCATTTTCACTCATGACTTGAGTTAAGTCAGTTAAAAATTGTGACTTAAGTTGATTTGAGTCAAAGTCATTGACTTGACTTGTTACAACATTGCACCATAGTGACGTACAGTATGTGGCAGGGGTGGCACCAGAGGTTAAAATCTAAGGGAGGATGAAAGTGTCAAAAATAAACCATCTAAATTACACTGTGAAAGCTCCTAAATTTTCTGTATTTTGACAATTTCAAGAGAGTGGCTGTCACCTCACCCCCTTGCACTGCCCAGGTGTATGGTTAACCCTTGTAGTATTATTGCACCCAAAATCTATAGACTGTGTTTGGGATGTTTGCATTTTGATACGTCCAATGTTTTAGAACAAAATAACATACTTGGTCCTGGATTCCTCACAGGTAAACTGAATAATTTTACGTACTTTGTGTTAACAATAAACTGATAGATTTGGGACATGAAATGTCAATGGTCTGATTTACAATACAATACAATTCTTATATAGTGCATTTCCAGTTTCAGAATTGATCAATGTGCTTTACAACTTATACAATTATATAAAACTAAGAAAACAAAAATGTTTTTAGCTCCCTTCTGAATGTATTTATCGAAGCTGATGAGCACAGTTCCTTTGGCAACTTTTGGCAAGATTTAATCTTGTTTCTGTAATAACTTGAGAACCACTGATCAGACAGAGTACAGATACATGCATGTGTATGAGGCATTGAATTGAAAGTGTATAGTGTTGTGTAATAATCTTGACTTAATCTTGTTTCAGTAATAACCGGAGAACTACTGATCAGACAGAGTACAGATACATGCATGTGCATGAGGCATTTAAGTGAAAGTGTGTGGTGTTGTGTAAGAAGGAATTTAAAGTTGGCATGGAGTGTAGAGATATACCCATCAGACCAATATGGGGTCCTGGTCGGAAATAGATGTAACTCCTCCCCTCAAGCCTGCCTTGAAATTCAACCACTCCAATACAAATTCCACAAATGATGGTTGTATAAAGTGATATGTTTATAATATCTGCAATTAACTTGCCTCACAGGTAATCTGGATAATTGTGGTCTCCGTCCTGCTCTCCTGACCAACCGCATCACTCACGGGGAAGATGTCAGTGTACCTGGACAGTGGCCGTGGCAAGTTGCACTTTACCGAAGTGGTTCATTTATGTGTGGTGGCAGTGTTATCACCCCGCAATGGATCATAACTGCCGCACAGTGCGTGTAAGTGTCTGATGATGGCATATCCTGTGCTAGTTTCCCCTTTCATAAAACTTCTGTTAGCCATTTCAAATTTTGCAGTGTGCAATTAAGATACAAAGGGGAGCCCATTTGGGTTCAGGCTTCACCTGCCAATCTCGATTCCCATCACTCGACCTACCCTATCCAAACCCCACACAGTTGACGAGTGTCAACGTTGACGATTGGTGTAATATACAATTTTTTAAATTATTTTTTTAATTTTCACAGTTTTATCGTCTCTTATTAACAATGCACTTTCACTGTACCTCTTAAAATAAAATTACTTTTCTTTCTGGGTCTCATTTAAGAAAGAAATTTACAGTAAGATTAAATATGACTTTGAACCAAACAATGAATAATAGTAATAATTAATAAATAATAAATAAAATAAACAGATAATAATAAATGAGAAATGAATGTGCAATCAGGGGCAAAAGAGTCACAATGGCAGCACTCTTCCCTTTTACACCCTATTTTTGATTGATGTCTTAATTCCTTGAAAGAAAACAAAAATTCCAGAAAAATATTTTTTGCAAATTTAACAGTATTAAGCAAAATCCCAACATATATGTATCCAAAATTAGTGGCATATACAGTAGAAAGCAGATCATGCTACCATAGCATGTTTTCTTTCCGCTTTGTTATTATTATTATTAGGTAGACCTATATGATCTATTAATGCCCTGAAAATTGCTCACTTTGAAACTTTCCCATTTTGCGAAATTACTGGAAATGTAAAATGTCAGGGATAGCTACATGTTACTTGATAAGTTTAAACATCACAATTTGTCACAAGAAGCAATTTTCAGTGGGTTTGATGTTGTTTTCTGATATCTGGGATGACAATAGAATACTTCTTTGAACGTTTGAGACAAAAAAAACGTTTTCTGATTGACCAAAACTATACTTTGCCTTCTCATTGTCACAGTAATTTTTATAGTGCATCAAGCTTCTCAATAAAAGCAGGAGTACTATCGAGAGATGGTGAGGGGCAGGCCCGGGACGTGGAGGAGTTATTCATCCATCCACATTACAATCCAAGTACCAATGAGAATGACATCGCTCTGGTCAGGTTATCTGCTCCACTTAATTTCACCAATACGGTCCAACCAGTCTGCCTTCCCACAGGAGAGATGCGCGTGGCAGTGGGGTCATACATCACTATGACCGGATGGGGCAGAGTCAGAGAGGATGGTAATGTTGCAAATTTACAAGTGATACATGTCTTCTACATTGTACATAGTGCAGTAACTCTGGTTGCAAACTTTTCACATAATTTTTTTTTCTGATTGTTAAAGTTGCGGTTTTGCACAGTAAAAAAGATGTTAAGGTAGGGTGGAGGGAGGAAAGGGTGGGGAAACAGATGGGCACTTAGATGTCTATGTTCCCAGCTACCCCCATTTTCAAACAACCCCAAATTATAGACGAGTTTGAGCAAACTTTTGTATACAAATAATCATGATGATTTTGAGATATGGAAGGAAAAACATATTTGTTGTGATTGTGGAAGCAATAACCCTGTGTTACCAAATACAAGCCAATGATGACTTCATGTCACCTGTTTGACCTTAACAATGACTCTAGGTCAATTTGATCTAAGGTGTAACCCCCCCCCCTCCACACCCTTGAGTTTACGCTGAAAGGAGTGAATGCTTTTCAGCTGAGTTTAAACTAAGAGGGCGGGAAATACATAGTTAGGTCCAGTAATTAGTAAAAATGTGATTTTCAAAGAGTGTTCCAGTTTTCGATAAATGAAATGAGCCAGATTGCTTTTTGGGGGTAATTATGAAAGTGTTGGTTCCATAACTTGGGTTTATTTCTCAACTTTTGGCAGCTCTAGAGTTTGCTACTTAATAATGGTATTGTTGTGACAGGTCAATTATAAGTAATTAAGCGTATGCCTTCTTTTCATATATATATTTACAGACGGTCCACAACCAGATATCATGCAAGAAGCACGGCTTCCTGTTATACCAAATGACTTCTGTAACCAATTGGTTCCGGTATTCCCCAGTACATTCTGTGTGATGTATCAATCTGGCTACCAGGCAGCATGTAATGTAAGTAGTGTTGTGTAACTTGTGTTGGTGATATTTCGGATGCATGTCACTTTGTTAGGAGCTATTCGTCTTTGACTGTCAGTGTTGTAGTCAAGACCAAGACCAGTCAAGATATGTAATTCCCGTAGAGTTAATTTATGGCAAATACGGTTTCTGTAGCAAACGGGTTAATTAATGCTCATTTATTGTAATCAAAACATATTTTTGGATAATGCTACTTTGTTATTCAGACTGCCGAGTGCTTACATATTGTGATCAGTCTGTGATAGGATTTTCATGGGGCCGCAGGCATTATGTTTTTGGGTTGTCTGTCGGTGCATCCGCACTTTCTTGTAAACAAGAGAGTACTACTGGTAGGATTTCAACGTAACCTGGACCAAGGATGAAACATTGGACAAGGATAAAATCAAAACTTTTTTGGCCAAATCTGTTAATGGTCAATGAACATTGTCCCAAACTGCTAGTATTTTCTGCTTTAAACAACATCAAATAATTTGGCGGAGTCAAAGGAGTCAAATGTCAAGGTCAAGGGTCAAAGGTCAAAATGAATTTTGTCCCGAAATGCTATTTTCTTGCTATAACTCCAGTTAGGAATGTTCATTTTTACATAAGTTGGTGATTAGGTGCAAAAACAGCAGATAAATAATTTGGCAGAATCAATGGGTCATATGTCAAGGTCCAAAGTCAATGAACTTTGTCACAAAATGTCATTTTCTGCCTATAACTCTATGTAGGAATACTCCTTTTTGATATGATTTGGTGTTTAGATGCAAAAACAAAAGGCAAGTAATGTAGATTCAGAGAGGTCAAAGATCAGTGAACTTTGTCCCAAAATGCTATTTTCGCATAACTCTAGTTAGGAATGTTCATTTTTAGTATAATTTGGTGATTGGGTGTAAATGCAAAAGGCAAATAATTTTGAAGAGTCAAAAGAAGACGCATGTCAAGGTCAAGGTTCAAATGTTAATGAACTTTGTCCCCAAATGCTATTTTCTGCCTATAACTCCAGTTAGGAATGCTCATTTGTAATATCATTTGGTGATTAGGTGCAAACACAAAAGACAAATAATGTACTAGTTTCAGAGAGGTCAAAGTTCAAGGGTTAAAAGTCAGTGAATTTGCTTAAATGGTTTTCACCCAGTTCATCCACAACAACTTCATGGCTTGCTGCTTGTTTGCCTTAACTCTTAACGTGCCGAAGTCACAGATCTGCACCAAATAATACACATAAAGTCCATAGAGTTTTAAATCCTCTGGCATGTTAAGAGTTAATTGTTAGTTATGAACTGACCATGTCATCTATCATAATCCAAGTTTAATTATAACTTATCATCTGTTCAATACAGGGTGATAGCGGTGGCCCTCTTGTTCAGGAGGTTGATGGACGATGGATCCTGTTCGGTATCACCAGCTTTGAACGGGAAGACATGGAATGTGGTGAACCGTTCAACCCTTCAGTTAACACGCGGCTTTCAAGTTTTGTCGGTTTCATTGCTTCAGTGTTGAATGGAGGGCAGTAGCTTTGACTTCCACGTGGTAGTGTTATCACAAGGGAGGCTTCCCCTTTAGTGTCAATGTTGTAATGAAAATAAGAAATGTTGTATACATTCATATATGCACATACAATAAAGGTGTTACAATATTGGTGTATGCAAATAAGTAATATAGCATATATATTAGGGTGCAGAAGTAACACCTCATAACATCTGAGGCTTTCTGCAGATAGCCTCAGATTCCCTCAAATTACCTTTCATTTAAAATTCTGCAAAATATGGTAAATTCCAGATGAAATTTCACTTTAAGAGTAAATGTTTTGTGGTACATCACAAAATGGGTACTTAAAAGTGGTGATGAAATTTCACTAGGAAATTATCATGTTTTGCTGGATTTTGCACAATTTTAAAGGGATGGTAATTTGAGGGAATATGAGGTTTCTGCAGAAAGTGTCAGTTGTCATGAGGTGCTACTTTTTCACCCCACTGTGTGTATCAGGCACAAGTATTCAGCAGTCATCCAAGAGTAATGTTTTGATTTCCGTCTTTTCAATGGAAATACAGTGAATATTGGTTTGAATGTCATAATTACAAAAATCGCAAATTTGGGTCAAAATTTAGGATGTGGCCTTTCTGTCTTATGGCTGGAAATACTGTGAATATTGGCATAAATACCATGGTTTTCACACAGTTTATCCACATCAAGTTCATGAAAATACTCACTTTTGCTGCTACATGAACTCAAAAAGATATGTCTACTTTGGAAGGCTACAGACACACTGCAAATACTAGTTTTTGGCTCCATTGGACGCCCACGTTGTAGAGTGACTGTAGCGACCCATGCTGCCCCAGCTAGCTCTCTGAACTATGTCTCCGTATACTGAATGTCGCAGTGGCACCATACGAAGTTTACTGTGATATGTTACTCTATGATCATCATGGAGGACTGTGCATTGAGATTAGACTCTGATGAGTTGACATTCATACATACGTGCAGGGCGCAGGGCAATGCATGGCAAACATGTGAGCATAGCAAAATTTCATGTTTGTTTCTTTGTTTTTTCAACATTTTGAGGTATTTTTGCTGCTTTTATCATTCCAAAATTATTAAGTATTTTAAAATACTGTGTGACCATGTCCAGCTTGTATTTTATGCAGTTATTTACATTTTCTGATAACATTGAGACTTCCATTTCTGGCCACCAAAAAATTGCCTCAAACCTTCCCTGGGCATAGTTAGTAATATCGTATTACCGACTGTGCATTTGGCCAGTTGTCATTATCATATGATTGTTTTCGTAATGCTGCAACAGCTTATATGTATTCAAGACTGTTATTTTGAGTGTACATTTATGTTATTATATTTTTAAGTGCTGGGCTCTATCTGTGCATATGTCAGATTTGTTACATTGGAATTTCATGAATTTGAAAGAAATCTGTTTACAGGGCACTCCCATTACAGTTGTAACAAAATTTTGATACAATTAAAGTAAAAGTTCAGGTCCCAAAGTCATTATCATTGAAGTCTATGACAAAAAAAAAATGGTTGTGACAAACATGGTTATAATAAAATTTTTATTGTAATGAAGCTATTTCCAAGCCCTGTTGGTATAGAAAAACATAAGGAATGCGTCCCGTTCCAACAGAATAAAGATCTTAAAAATAAACGGCTTCTGTTGCAGTTGGCTCATGAGTGAACGTCACTACCAATGCAAATCATGACTGCATGAATGCCCTCACCGCACCCCATGTAAAATCAAGAGAGATAAGATGGTTAATTCACTTCCTTATCCTACACCATGGGGGCAGAGTGGGTTTGTGTCTTAAGTACTTTATGATATATGAAATAATTTGTCCAACCGTAGAGAAAGAGGAACAGAGAGGATGAAAGCACTAAGTGTAAGTAAACATAAATCTTTGGCCTGATGAATTAAAAACAAAACCTTTCAAAACAACATTCCAGGACCCAACATGGCTTTTACATTTCTTGGCATTTTTCAGCACCCTTTCTTATCAATGCCTGTATAGGCCTACATTTATTACTTTTTGGTTTCCAATACATGTGAGCCAGTTTGAAGTTTCAATTTGTGCATGTGTGGTGCATATGCAGATAAAACATCATTTGTACGATGCTTGTGTAAACAGACATTTGAAGAACTGGATATGTCAATGTGGAAGCTACATGTATGTAATAAATTATGCCTGCACAAGATGCATATTAAAATGTGAGATGAAGGAATTCTTCTCAAAGGAATGTAACAAAAGCAATCATTGCAGCCATGACTTTGGGAATGGTTGCTCTCAGATGCCTCACTATAGAAGAGCTTTCCAGTCTTCAAAGATATATGGTATTATGAGGTCAATCATTCCATAGACTAACCCCCCACTGGCTTATTTTGTACCCTCTTCAAAAATATATGTTAGTGTACTTTCCATACGACATTGTCATACGTGTTTTCACTTTGTGGTTTTTCCAATTTTACTAGTCTCTAAAATATCTTCTCTTTCGCATGTTTCAAGCAACATAATGTTTTATCGTCGGCTCACTGCAAAAAGGGGTTATCATCCATAGACAATACACATACGTTGACCCCTTTTGCAGTGTGCCAACGTAATGTGTGTGTTTTCAATTTTCCATTCTCTAAAGTGTTGATTTCAATATTAACTTTTTCGATCTCTGAATGTAAAATTGCTACCAAGTTTGTGCAACATCGCAGTGGTCCCAAAGACTTTGATATAGTGGGAGTGCCCTATATCTGTAGTTTTTCTCAAGTTTGATGTAAAATACCTTATATAACCAAGACGCATTTATTGACATGGCATATTTCTGGGCAAAACGTTTAATTGATTACAAATTTATATGGTGAATAAATAAATGAAATGAAAATGAAATTGAAGAGTATGAAATAAGAATTAATGAAGTCACATAATACTACTTTTGAGAAACAAAGGTTCAAAGTTTTCATATTTGTCTACAGATCACAATTGTTTGAGTTGTACATCCAAACTTAGTGAGGTTAATTGACACAGTACAATATAAGATGAATATATGACAAACACAAGCATTGTCACACTTCTTGATTTTCAATAATCAATATTGTGGACTTAAGTACTTCTTCTAAAAACAAGGGTGTCGGGAAAAGAAATGCATTTCTCAAATAAATGAATGTCAAAAACACTTAATTGTGTATATTTTTGGAATGTCCTCTGCAATTTGCCAAATTTGGATGTTGTTTTAAATTTGACCTCATTTGACCTTTGATCAGAAGTGA
>JZLH01S0567355.1:2094-22237 GCA_001188425.1 Eucidaris tribuloides
CCCAGAATTTCTGACCCGAGTGTAGTCCGTCTGGCTAGTTAATAAAAAAGTTAAGCGCGACCCCTGCTAACACTGCGCACTACGTGTATTTGATGCAACCCATTTGCGCGATGCGGTGAATCGGTGATTCGCGAAAATGCAAAAACAAAAATACTGGCAAATTATAATAATAGCAAATATGGTATCAATTTAAGGAAAACATTGTAAACTTTCAAAAGCCGTTTGAAAGTTTTGTGAAGACATGACTTATTTTATGTAATTAGCAGTGGCATAGATAAAAAATTTCGCTCGCTCGTGTGGAAATTGTATTGACTGCGATGGCCTAGAGTTGAAAGTTCCATGGCAGTAATGGCGACTTGCCTGCTGCCCTCTTGCGGTGAACATTCTCGGCGGATTCGTCTATATGGACGGTCAGTGGTCAATACTCTGAGCCTGGGCACTCACGAGACCACTCCATAGACTTTTCCGTCAACAGTGAATAGCCCGATATTTGTAGAGAGCTTTCTCCTACAAATTTTCATCACCACATTTAAAATTAAGCGAAAATATAAAGAACATCTTGACTTACCTTATTAATCACAAGTTACTGTTTGGTCGTCCATAAGTCACAAAAAATATAAAATAAAAATGTAACCACTGCACCGAAATCTGCCTGTATATAAAAAGCAGCTCAGCTAGCGTGCAGCAAACTTCTGGTCGTGGTCACATTACTTTTATAGTTTCAGACAACCCGGCCTACCGACAGCCCGATCCACGGAGAACCCGGCCGCGCTTGGCCAACATATCGGACGGCTCGACGTACCAAACACTGGTAGGCCAAGCCGTCCGAGCAGGGGACCGAACAGTCCACACTGGCAAGTCGAGTTGGCGTAGGCCAGGTTGTCGGTGAGCCGGGTTGTCCGCATTACATTATTATTGCGCCACAGACTGGCGGAGTAAGCGCAACGTTGTGCGATGGCTCGTAGGTTTTTCAACAGGCACTTTAATGAAAACGAACGTAGATGGCTTTATTCCATTGGATACCGAGTCAGTTGATAAGGCAATCACTGTCCACGGACGACTTGGACAAATCTATGTCAGGTGTGTGACGTCACATAAAAAATTCTGATGAAGTTCTCGCGGTAAGTTTTTCTGACTCTTGTTAATTTTCTTCCTTTTTTTCTTTTTGTTGATTTTTAATGCTAACGACATGTCTGACATGTAGGGTCCATGGTAGTATCTTGATAATTGTCAATCTGAATCATATTGAATGTTTCTTACGGGCTCTGTGAAACCGTTAATGTTTTGAATTAAAACTTAGTCCCGAGTGCGGCAAGGGGCAATATAGCATCTTTTGCTCTATATTCCCCTTGCTTGTATGGGTGAGCCTGGGCCCACACCTTCACAGTAAGTGTTCAATACTCTGTATTGGCCTGGGCCTTGTGCTTGGCGGATTGTGATTCTGTAGAAAATCTAGTGATAAATGATATGGGCGCCAGACAACTCGGCCACGGGACAGCTCGGCCTCGGACATCTTGGCCTCGTTTGACGAGGACAAGTTGTCTCAAGCCCGAGGACGAGTTGTCTCGAACGATCGGCATGTCACCCCCAAAAGTTTTATAAAATTCAAAGCAAATCAGAGTGCCGTGCCATGTTTGAAACACATAATTTTGTAAAGATATAACATTAAATTGCACAAATAAATTTTTGTTTGTATTGTATTGCGGTATTAATCTATATCTTGAGGAAATCTAGAACTTTTTAAGAATATATCAACTATTATTATAGTGGAGTTCCATTGTGCCAGCGGTTCAACCTCAATATTCTTCAAATGCTGCTGCATTGTTTTGGTATGATTGTGTGTGACTGTCCTATTCATTCATGATGCATTGCATGCACATTTGTTGAAAATGAAATGGGGAATACTGTAGATTTGCACACCCGTGATGTGTGCACGTTGACAAAATTACAGATTTATGTAATGCTCAAATCTTTTCTGAGTGAGTTTATGATGTCATTCCCTCACAATGTTGTATTCATTTTATATACAGAAATAACAAAAAATTATATTTGAACTGTAAGTAATTAAAAGCCTGCCTTACAACCACCCAAAATGAATGAGAAATAATGTTAGCTCTAATATATTTGACATTGGGGTATGATTTTACCTGTATGAGCTAAAAATGAAAATTTTCCAAAATTCATAAACAGGGTTGGCATATTTCCCACTTTTTATCATATTTCCCGGACACTGTCCGATATAAAATTACCTTCTCATGTACAAAGTCAATGGGGGAAATATATATTTCCCGGACGATTGGATGGGAAATAAGATTCTGACCGGGAAATATGCCAACCCTGTTCATAAATCATGTACATGATGGAAAATTGTGAGGGGATGACATCATCAACTCACTCAAGACTGGTCATGAAATGTTTCTGAAAAAATGTGAAATTTCAAAATATCATATTGTACACTACAGCCAAAAATAAACGCCCCAACTAATTTGGCTATTTAGTTGGAATTTATTTATAAAATAACCATTTGTATGCAATGCTTTCTCTATGGGCCAATTGGTTGCAACTAAATTCCCAACTAAATAGAGCAGGCGTTTTTGGCTGTACCGTAGTCGTTGCAGTCCAGTGATAGAGCAATAAATGAGTTTGGGGAATTTTAGCAATTTCATTGAATTCTAATATCTCTAGATAATGTGGCCCTCTGACCCCCGGCAAAGTTTGGGGGGGGGGGGGGCTCACGATTGCTTTGCTTGTTCAGCTACCCTGAAATTTGGCACTAATGTGACTTGTCACAATTAAACCACTGTCAACAAGTTGCTAGAAATAATTTTGCTTCCGTCAAAATATTCAAAAGATGAGATTGTAAGCTTTAAATGGATTTTTATGTACTTGTGTATATCGGCTATTGAGAACTGTTTTTATGAGATGTGATCTGTGGAACCAAGGTATTGAAGGAACTTATGTGTATACATGCATTCAAAAAACTGAGTATGTTTAGAGCAATGTGCACAGTGTACTAAAAGTTAAACATTAATCTAAAATATCAGTTAAAATAAATTTAGCTACATTATAATCATTTGCATCTTGCTAATTTTTCTAAGCTCCAGGCCTGAGCTATTTGGACTCTGCCAAGCCCAAGGTGTATGTGTGTGTGGGGGTGGGGGGTAGGCAGTTGTCAACTGTGACTGCTATTCATAACTTGAATACTTGCCATGTATGTAAGCATACATGTAGCTGGCTCTACATAGGACATTCTACTAGATTTTGTGTATAAAAAAACTTTTGTCACTTTTGATTGTTAATACGCTATTGAAGACACGGGTCCGTTGTCAATGGATGCGTGGTATGTGGTTCACGCTATGTCAATTTCATTCTTACCAGCGCAAGATACCCAATTTCATTGCTGAAACCCCAGGCATGGGCATCCGCACTGTACACTGGGTGAGCTGTGTTAGTCACTCGGTCAGCACGATGCTAGCAAGCACAGTTCAGCTGGGAGCATGCGGGAAGCTCAGGGCAGATCTTACGCTCTGACCGCAGTCTTCGGTGCACTTGTGCACGCAGTGATATTGCTTGAACCAGAAAACCGTGCCAACCGGGCCAGTGATGTATGGACTTTAACAGCGTATATGTATTATAACGTAAAATTTATTTAGTTCGTTTCAGACTGAGCTTTTTATATTGTAAGGTTAAAGGATGTGAAATTTATTTGAAACAATTTTTGTGTATGTTCCTGTATCAATATTCTTAAAATTTAAAATGAATATTTTTCAGATTTTATTTTTGGACAGATTCGGGCATATATACATGTACACATGTATCTTTTTCTTTAGGGATGGCAAGCTGTATAACCCTTTCATTTTTCTTTTCACCAGAAACCGGTAGATGTCAAGGGAACCATTTGTTTGGAATGTACTATCAGTGTCCACGATGCAAATACCAGGGCTATCGACTCCGTAAACTTGTGAATCATATCCGCAGCTTACACAGCCATGAGCCAGATTTCTTTATAGTGTGTGGAATCGGTGGCTGCCAGTCATCGTACAGAGTTTTTTCATCTTATCTTACCCATCTTAATCGCCATCATATTGCAGAGTTTTCTTCTGTTGAGCAACAACTTGAACAAGACGAAAATCAAGTGCATCACACAAGCTCGTCTGATACAATAGAAGTACCAGAACTGGAACAAGTAGATGCACAACTGAATGAAGAACTAGTCCCTGAGGATTTACCAGGTGATGATGATATTACAGATGTTCGACAGTCTGTAGCTTTACTTATTTTGTCCCTCAGAGAGAAACATAAATTACCTATTTCTACAACCAATGCGATTCTTCGTGAAATTTCAGATTTATGTCTTGTTCATGAAAGAGAACTTACCTCAAAATTGAAAGATATTTTAGTGCAACATACAGGTGTCGATACCCAGGTGACAATATCTAGTGACATTTTGCACCATCTGTCATCTTTATCTTCTGAACAGCAGCAGATTAACTACTTCAGAAGAGCTCTTGGTTTAGTTGAGCCACAAAATGTCAAATTAGGAACCAACGACAAAGATGTATTTCAGTATGTGCCAATTATTGAATCACTGCAGTGTCAATTGAAACATAAAGATGTCTTAGCCCATTTGCTGAATATTAGGTATAGTTTTCAAGGAGTAGAAAACCATGAACTTTTAACAGACTTTTGTGATGGAATACTATACAAGCGAAACCCTTTATTCAAGAGGAATGAGCCCACTATTCAGATAATCTTCTATCATGATGACTTTCAAATCACCAATCCATTAGGATCAAGACCTGTAAAAATAAGTGCATTTTACTTTGTTTTGGGCAATTTGGACAAGCGATTCCGTTCAACAATTCATGTCATTCAACTAGCTGGTTTGTGCAGAAGTGAGCTTGTAAAAAAGTTTGGGTATGAACTTGTACTAAAACCGATTCTTAGAGACCTTAGAGTCTTAGAGAAGGATGGGGTCTGTGTAAATATCGGTGGTGTTGAGCACAGATTCAGAGGTACAATTAGCTTTGTTGCATGTGACAACTTGGCAGCCCATTCCATTGGTGGGTTCACTGAAAGTTTTACGGCAAATCGCTTTTGCAGGTTTTGCATGTGCACAAGAGACCCCGGGGGGGCCAGTCAAATTTATAGCTGTACACATGCGTGACCAAAAAAACGCGTTTAAAGGGGTGTTTTTTCAGTTTTAACCGCGGGCCGCGCGTGCACTCGTTAAGGGTATCAAAAACACCGATTTTCCAAAAAAAAGGGTGGGTTTGAAAGAAACTGGCCAAACGTATTTAGGTATGTTTCTTTCTCAAAGCCTTTTTTTTTTAAAACTGGCCAAACGTGTTTAGGGTATGTTTTTTTCCCGCGAAGCTTTTTTCTATTTAAGCTATTGTTAGCAAGTAGACAAAACTTGTTTAGGGGTCATATTCTTGTCGAAAAAAACATACTTTGTTTAGGGGCCAAAATGTGTAAATGAAGCCCGCGAAAAAACTTGTTTAGGGTTATTTTGCACACATGAGAAAAACTTTTGTTTTAGGGGTGTCTGGAAATAATTTGGTCACGCATGTGTAACAATCATTGATATTGACTGGCCCCCCCGGGCAGAAAGACATTCTAACTAGAAGTCTTGATTCAGCTGTGGGCATCGTCGATTGTCAAAAGTAAGGGAGAGATGCATTGAAGGGTATGACAGGCAAACAGATATTGTGAAACATGATACAAGTTTAGTATCTGTTTATGGAGTTAAAAAAAGGTCGCCACTAAATGATCTTCAGTATTTTCATGTTATTGATGGACTCCCACCTGATCCCGCCCATGATTTGTTAGAAGGTTTGTGTCCATGGCTCATGCAAAAGATACTTACTAGGCTTAGAGAAGAGAAGGTAATAGATCTCCCTCTCATAAATGATGTTCTTGGCAATTTTAAGTACCAGGGGAGTGATAAAGTAAACAAACCATCAAAACTCCTGTCAACTACAAATATCAAGCAGACTGCTTCCCAGATGTGGAATATGCTCAGATTTTTTCCTGTGCAGTTTTCACCATATGTACCAGCAGATGAACCTTTGTGGGAATTAATCCTTTTGATTCTTTGCATTGTGGATGTTGTGATGTCACCTCGTCAATGCCCAGAAAGCATTGCTCTTATGCATACTCATATCCAAGATTTCAATGACATGGTGCGAGAAACCTTTGGCTCAGAATCTCTTACCCCTAAGTTGCATTTCCTAACCCATTATCCCTCTCTCACAAGTAAATTTGGACCTTTGTACCATTGTTCCACACTGAGATTTGAGGCCAAACATAGTTATTTCAAAAGCATCGCAAGGCAGACAAAAAATATGAAGAACATCTGTTTCACCCTCGCAAAACGTCACCAATTGCTACAATGTTATCAAAACTGTAGCACCAACTTGCTTGCTAATGAAATGATTGCAGGTCAAGTCTGTGAAACTAAAGTAGACGAGTTGCCAGAAGATATCCAGCTTCTTATTGCACCACTTTATGTGCCAGGAAGCCACTATCAGAAAGCATCAAAGGTTACAATAAATGGAACTAAATATTGCAAGGACATGTGCCTGTGTGTTGCTGTGAAAGAAGGACTGTGCCAGTTTGCACAGATAAACATGATATTTGTCAAGGACTGTGAAGCTTTCTTTGTTTGCAATGACTTCACAACAATTTCTTATGACAAGACACGTCATGCATATCTCCTTCATGTAGAACCTACAGTTAAACGTTTGAGGAAGCAAAGCGATTTCCTCAGCTACTATCCTCTGCACATTTACAATCAGCATGGACATAAGTTTGTAGTGCTGAAACATACTATCATTGAGGAACTGTTGTATTAGCTAGTGCATGTAATTTGGGCATCATTGCTTGCCAGAGCAATTGAGTGAAATTGAGTTAAAAAAAAAAACAGAGTGAAATTTCAGAATGCCATAACTTATTGTTTATCCGATTTTGATCATTCTTGCACTGTTCTGTAGGGAATTTTTTTTTTCTCTTTCATTTAAAATTAATGAAATTCTGGTCTTGATTTCTTCTTAAAGGAGTTTTTTGTTTCCCATTTTCTCCACAGGTTTTACCATGTTGGAGATTCCATGAACTCTTGTCATCAATGAATGTGTTTGCAGTGTCATTTGAAGTAAAGAACCATTTCACAGAACTGCTTGAAAGCTGCAGTAAACTAAATTACGATGTAACTGATACAATCCTAATGGATGAACGTGCTATAGTTTTCTTCAGTGTAGAAGGGTTCCTGTTTTGTATAAATACTGTCATCAGAAACAAAACCCCCTGTAAGGTTCATTTCATTAATTCATGATGGAGTTCCAATATAGATATTTGGTAAATTATGGCTCATTAAAGAAGATCATAACCTCTCGTTCAAATGATGTCCGCGATATAACTGATGCTATCAGACAAAAGTTTGACATTAACTCAAGTTTGAATTTGTCAATACAAAGATATTCAGAGGAATTTGGTGAATATGTTGACATTGATGATGACATGACAATAGAGGACAAGGCCAAACTGTCACTGAATACTTTCGCGAAAACTTCTCTGCCTGATTGGTTCTCTACTGTATCGGAGTCCCCTTCTCTGGAACTCTTTAGCGCATCATGCATCACATCTGACGAGGATGAGGGTGAAGCAAGAGGATCAAGTGTAAGCGATATCAATGAACCTCAAAGGAAGAAACATAAACCTAGCTCTCCAACAACTGGTGGCCCTTCAACAAGTGTTGGCCCCTCATCAAATGCTGGCCCTTCAACAAGTAATGGCCCTTCATCAAGTGCTGGCCCCTCATCAACTGCTGGCCCCTCATCAAGTGCTGGTCCCTCAACAAGTGCTAACCCCTCAACAGGAGCTGGCCCCTGTGAAGTCACTGAAATACATTCTTCAATGACTGAGTTTGCAGAACCATGGCCAGCTGTGTTTAAGCTTCCTACACACATGTTTCCTAGAGATCTGCAGTTGGCCCTGGACCAACAGCATCAGCTGGATGTTGCTCTCCGCAAGAAACTGGTGCAAGCCATATTTGACGAGATGAGAAGATACACATGGTATGATAAAATTTTTAGCTTTCTTGAAAAGTTAGCAGAAGCAGCAAGTAAAAAAATAAAAACATGTACATGTAAATTGTGCAGTTGATCTGGGGCGGTGCCAGGATAAAATCTTGGGGAGGGTGAAAAAAGTTGTCATAAATTTAGTAGCTACACATTAAAAAGTACCCTGAATTTCTGTATTTTGAAAATTTACTACTACTACTACAGTGCCTACTGGCACTGCCCCTGCATGTAATAGATTAAACAATTTCTTCATGAGCTAAATCAGGGCTCGACAGTAGCACTTGCCCGCTTGCCCGGGGCAAGTGATCAAAAAATGAACAAAACATGTCCAAAATCTTACTAAAAATGAACAAAATATCACAAGAATTTTGTTTTTGGTTAACTTAGAACCGATACTAAATTTCAGCATTATTTTGTTCATTATACTTAATTTTATGACTCTTTAAATATAAATCACACCTTTAGCAACCTCCAGAATTAAATTTATAGCGAACATTCAATGCCATAAACATGCTAGACCAAAAGCTTCAGTCTCTCTGCACTCTCGGTGGTTCCACTGAAACTATGTCTGGCTCCTTATTGGGGAAGATAGATAAATGATTCCCCAGAACAAATGGTTATCTCTGTTGATAAAAAGGCCTAATTAATTAAAATTAGTGAGAAATTATTTTTAATATTTTTGATTATTGTTTATTTTTGGGCAAGTAAATTTTTCATTCGGGCAAGTAAAAATCTGAAAGTGATAATTTTACTTGCCCAAAGGGCAAGTAGGAAAAAAAGTTAGTGTGGAGCCCTGGCTAAATATAGCATTATGAGTGTGCATTGTTTAACTTTGGGGATAGGTGATTTAAAAAGTCGTGGAACTGTGATATTTCATGCTTATAGGTAGGTGTATTTGTTCACAAAAGCCCTGATTCAAGCAAAAAATTTGGGAGAAAAACTCAAACAAGAACAGAAACAGCGATTTTGTTAATAGACGTGCTGGTAGTAAGTTCCAAGCAATACACATGTACATTATATGGTTCATATTTTTACAATTTAAAAATACTTAACATTGATTTCACGGATTGAAATTTTCAGAGAAGTGTTTTTACATTCTGACTAACATTTTGATACTATTTGATAGGTAATATCAACCTGCTATTTATGACCTAATAACCATGCATAATTGCGCGTTGAAATTTCAAAATGGTTTATATGACCTAATTTGATAATTAGCATACATGCCTGACCATTTTGCGCATTTCATATTTAACTGCGCGCACATAAAGTTTTGCGCATATTCTGCATGTAAAGTTAAAAATATTATTTCGGATCATGAAATTGTGGACCGTATGATGTTAAAAGCAATTTCTATTAATTATCATCAACTTACAACCCCTAGAAATACCTACGCGCTCAAAAAAACTGAAAACGCGCATTTACGCAAAATGCTTAAAAACTGGATTGTTGAAAACACAATTTCTTATTAACAAATCTGTGGTAGTACTTAAAACAAACATATTGTAGACCATAGTCAAATTTTTTTGCTGTAGGAATTTGGGTCACGTGATTTACCTGTGACGTCATCTAGGTGTCAGTTTGTAAACCAATTTATTATTGGTATTATTTCTACAATGATAGGTCAAATTTTATTTGTTTGTGGTAGGATGCGAGGTAATATCCACCTAATCATTTTGACCTACTAAGTGTGGCAAATTAGGCTCAAAATTAAGCACGAATTTCAATTTTAAGCATCAAAATAAAGATTCTAAATAAAATATTGAGCATAGTAAAATATGAGTCCAACTTATCATGTTTGTTGCATTGTGTTTTCATTAGGTCTCCATACCCCTACATGTATGATGACGCAGCCCGTGCTATCATCTCAGCCTATCCTTACCTTGCCGACAAGGTACCCTTCTGCAAGCCATATGTGAGTATGTATATTGTTGATGATACCAAACACTCCCAAAATAATTTGTGAGCAAGTGTATTGTAAGCATTTGCAGTAAGCCTAATTTGCAGCAATACTTTGTGGAGGAAAATATATGAAACTTTTTATCTTCCTACACATACATACACTTTTTGAAAGGTTTTTTAGCTCACCTGAGCCAAAGGCTCAAGTGAGCTATTGCGATCGCTTTTTGTCCGTCGTGCGTCTGTGCGTAAACTTTACACATTTTCAGCTCTTCTTCAAATGCATGATTGGATTTGGCCCAAACTGGCAGGAATGATCCTTAGGGGGTGGGGATTCAAGGGTCCTCAACTGGTACACCTGGCTCCCCGGGGGGGCAGGGGCAGGGCCCTAAAGGGCCAAAAGTTGGCTAGTTTTCAAACATCTCTTCTCTAGATCCAGAAATAGTTTAGTTTAAGCCACATTTGTGTGTAGATACCTCTATATGTGCTGAATTATGTTTCTCATGACAATGCCCAGGGTGGCCCGTTTGGCCCCAAGGGGGCAAAAGTTTGGGGGTAGGGACCTATAGGAATAATTCACATTCACATCAATGGATTTAGACCAAACTTGGTGGAATGATCCTCAGGGGGAGCGGAAAGAGCGTTCCTGGAATGGTACACCAGGCCCCCCCCCCCCGGGGGCCCAGGGGCATGGCCATAAGGCCCAAACTAGGTAACTTTCTAACCACAAGCCCATTTGTAACCTAACTTGGTGTGTAGATGTGTAACAGGGACCTTAATGTTATTTGGGGGTCAAAGGTCACATATGTAGGTCAAAGGTCAAATGAAGTCAAGTTTCTTTTTGGTTGGTATTGGCCGTCTTCTCTAGATCCAGAAAATAGTTAAGTTAAGCCACTTTGTGTGTACATACCTCTATATGTGCTGAATTATTGTTCCTCATGACAATGCCCAGGACGGCCCCGTTTGGCCCCTAAGGGGGGCAAAAGTTTGGGGGTAGGGCCCTATGGGAATAATTCATATTCACATCAATGGATTTAGACCAAACTTGGTGGGAATGATCCTCAGGGGGAGGGGATAGATGGTTCCTGGAATGGTACACCACGGCCCCCCCCCCCCCGGGGACCCAGGGGGCAGGGCCCATAAGGGCCCAAACTAGGTAACTTTCTAACCACATGCAAGCCCATTTGTAATCAAACTTGGGGAGTAGATGCGTAACAGGGACCTCAATGTTATTTGGGGGTCAAGGTCACATAAGTAGGTCAAAGGTCAAATGTTAAGATACTAGGGCGTGCCTTGTTTAAATAAAAACGGATGTTAGAATTTAATTTAACTTGCCAAAATCAGCTATCTGGCAAGGGGATGCAAAGTTTTTCAACTGGTTCATTTGGCTACGTTGGTGCCTAGATATCAGGCTCCAAGGGCCAAAACTACATGTATAACTGATGTTTTTTCTATGGGTACCATAGAGAATTTGCGAGACCTCAGGTGAGCGTCGTGCCCCCCGGGGCTCTTGTCTATTTCATCTTCTAAAAATACATGTATTTCTAGTATCTGAAAATATCTGAATAAATCCAAAATATCTGCACACAATTTTCAGAAATGGAGATTCTCCCCAACACTTTAATAATAACTTTCACATGGTTCCTTCAAATGGCCATTTTTATCTAGCCTATGTACATGTACCAGACGCGAGACATAAGTGTCACTATTTCGGGCGACGGCATCCTTGTTGACAATGTAGATTAAAGTTTGTGAGTCAACTTTGGGTGGCTGTGATTCTAATGCTGTATGTAACTAACTGTCTTGGAAATATTTTTAAATGCTGTATGTAACTAACTGTCTTGAAAATATTTTTAAATGCTGTACCAGAGTAGCCCCATGTTTCACGAGAGATGTCTGCATCGTAAAAAGCTCTCACTGCAAAGTTTCATGACTTTTTTCTTTCAAATCTCTCACTTGGACTTGCCCATCCACCCCTGTTCACATTATTCTGGCAAACAGACTAAATACTAATACATGCTATTGTACTATTGAAGCAGTTCCTTGAATACATGCATTTGGTAACATCAGAAGCTAGTAGTTTTAAGACATAATGTTTTTTTCCAACCATTCAATGAAAGTTCAAATAGCTTTGCTACAATGTTTGTTGTGCAATACGTAGAGAAATGCATGATGAGTTTTATTGGATATAGTTAGAAATATCCTGCAGATTACAGTCATTAGAAATTGTTCAGCAGATTTTTTTTCCCCTTTATTTCTTTTGCCTATATAGGAGTGTTGGAAGAGGAGAATCTCAGACAAATTTAGGAATGAGAGAAAAACTGTGCGGCAGAAAGGGAAACATGAAGCTGCTGGGATACCTGCCACAAAGAAAACTAAGAAAGCAGAGCCCCAACGTCACTTGGATGCGGATCCATTTCCCCCTGGAGAGGATGAAGCATCAATTGCAGCATATGTCAAGTAAGAACACCTTACTGGCTCTAGATGTTTACCAAATAATGTTTTGCTTGCCAGGGGCCTTGCCTGTTCCAGACATTGGCGATCAAGGATCTGTATCTCTGGTCATGTGTAACTTGTTGGTGCTATTTATACCAGGCAGCCTATGGAATCGGTCCATATATATTATATTTGATATGCTATCGCCCTCTGCTTCTCTTTCTTTTAATTTTTTCAGTCAATTTCATATTCTTTATGCCTTCTCTTCTCATTAAAGGTAAATGACATGATTGGGGGTAGTCCTCAACTTGGGCTGAAACTACTCTAGAATCCAGTAACTATGCAATCATTCTCCTGTGAAAATCTTGTAGTCAAATGTTGACTCATTCTAAAATGAACAATGTTAATATCACTCGTAGCACGGTAACCTGCTGTGTGGCTCTCTATGGGGCTTATTTTTATCGTCCCCGGATAAAATTAAGATACTCCTATGTTTATGCGTGATTCTCCTTAAGTAAACAAATTACAGACAAATCCTCCCGGGTGGGAGATCCACTCCTGTTAGTGTATAGTTGGTATATATTTCAACTCATTTGGTTCTTGAGGCATTTTCAAGTGTTCCCAATCATGTCACTAACCTTTAAAGCCCAAGTTTAGTTTGGGGGATTTTTTGTTATTTGAAAGCTTTATGCCCCAAAGTCATAACCCTGCAATAATAGATTCTGAATGTCTTTAGTTTTTTTTTATATGGATTTATGAAAATGTCGGGGGAGACCCCCGACATTTTTTACCATATTTTTACATTATAGAATCCAAAGGGTTAATAAGGCATTAATGTTATCCGAGTTATACCTCATCTGAAAGAGCAGAGTCTGCTCTTTCAGATGAGGTATAACTCATATAACCTTAACGCTTTATTAACCCTTTGGATGCTATAATGTAAAAATATGGTCTAAAATGCTGGGGGTTCCCCCCCCCCCCGACATTTTCATAAATTCATATAAAAAAAATAAAGACATTCAGAATCTGTTATTGCAGGGTTATGACTTGGGGGCATAAACCTTGCAAATAACAAAAAAATCCCCAAAACTAAACTTGGGCTTTAAGTGACCTACAAACAAAAGTTGTTTCCATATGATATTCAGAAGGGATAGATTTATCAACATGTTAAGCACTTCCTCATTTGCTTTCTGCTACTTCATGATAACATAAAGCATACTTGTCAAGAACGACATTTCAACAGCTTCTAATCTCCTATCAATTGCAGAATATTTACATGTGCCCAAGTTGCAGTAACAATCAACTCAAGAGATTGCAATCAACTGTATTTGGTATGACGAGTATTAGTGCTACCATTTTGTCTAAAATAATGGTATTTCATGTTTCTTTGCAGAATAATGCAAGCAGAATACCGGAAAAAAACGTCAGATGCAGATAAAGTGGCTAAACTCATGGAAATTAGCTTCGGTGCAAGGCGTCAACTGTTGAAGAATGGAATTCTGATCAAAGACCTCGTACAGCAGTATCCATGTCTGATGCTCAAGATTGAGGTTTGATTTTACTTTTTTCATGGCACTCTTTGGTACATGATACAGACTTCTTTTGATTGAATTATCAAAATTACTTGAAAATGGATATCACATATATTATTGACACAGAGAGGAAGTAAACCACATCTGGGGTACTCAATTGCTTTTTAAAGATATTGTTCAAGGTACAGTGATTTCTTTCCCAAATCCCCCCGTTTTTTTGGGGGGGGGGGGGGTAGGCTCTCTAGAGATGCTCACTGGCGTCTACAGCCACCAAAATCTAAAAAAAAAAATGGTGGTGGGGGTCACACTACCGTCAACAAAGAACTCAAAAGTGTAGGGGATAGTTGGTCATTTTAGTGATTAGGGGGCCGCTCTGACAAATTTTAGCTCTCTAAAAGAGCTCCCCTTCACTAGTGCTCCCTAGTACATTTGTATCATTTTTAGCTCATTCAGCCTGAAGGGCCCGATGACCTTATGCCATAGTGTGGCGTCCGTCGTCTGTCCGTCAGTCCACAGTTCTCAAATGCTTCTTCTTTGTCGTTTCTCAACCGATTTTGATTCTGATTGTTTCATATGATAGGGCTAGGAGTTGGATTTAAAACTTTTACACAGAATCGTGAAATTCATTATCTATGGTAATTTATGCAAATATATTCGAAATCACAAAAAATGCTTCTTCATTGCTCGACCGATTTTGATTGTGATTGCTTTATTTGGTAGAGCTGAGTTACACACATTAAAGTTTTACACAGAATTTGGAAATTTTGCTCCATTAATTAATTTATGCAAATTTATGCCAAAGTTAACAATAATTGCTTCTCCCACATTTCTTGACCAATTTTCATTCTGTTTGTTTTATCTGATAGGGCTAGGTGGGGTCTTTACAACTTGTACACAAAATTTCGAAATTCATTAATTATGCTAATTTATGCAAAATATTCAAAATCAAATATAAAATCACAGAGAAATGCTTCTTCATTTCTCGACTGATTTTGATTGAATTTGCTTTATCTGGTAGAGCTAAGTTTGGTACACTAAACTTGTACACAGAATTTGCAGATTATGCCTATTGTAATTTATGCTAATTTATTCCAAAAATAACAAAAATTGCTTCTTCCTAATTTCTAGACCAATTTTCATTTTGTTTGTTTTATCTGATAGAGCTAAGTGGGGGCTTCAAAATTTGTACATAGAATTCCAAAATTAATGAATTTTGCCAATTTATGCGTTTTTTTTTTCAAAATCACAAAAAAATGACTCTTCATTTGTCAACTAATTTTTATGTGGTTTCATTTATCTCGTAGAACTAAGTTTGTTACGCCAAACTTTTACACCGAATTAAGAAATTTTGCTCCATATGTTAATTATTGTAATTTATGCAAATTAATTCACAAATAATAAAATATGCTTCTCCCTCATTTCTTCACTGATTTTGATTCTGTTTGCTTTATCTGATAGGACTGATTGGGCGCTTGAATATTTGTACACAGAATTCCAAAATTCATTAATTATATATAATTGCAAATTTATATCAAATCACATAAACTACTTCTCCTTCATTTTTCAACCAATTTTTATTCTGTTTGTTTTATTTGATAGGTATGGGCTTCAAAACTTCTACACAGAATTGTGAAATTAGTTAAATTATTCTTTTGACCTTTTCTCTTTTTTTTTGTCTTTTTTCATTTTTTACGGAGCCCAAGAATTTTTTTTTTTTTTTTATTGTTAAATTTTTTTTTCTTCTTCTTCTTTTTTTTTTTAATGTTCCTTCGGGAGCATTAAATTTTTTATTTTTTGACCAGTAAAAAATTGTACCACATGAAACTTTCGATATTTGATGTTGCAAGATGACGAATGAGCGCTACGTGTATGTCATTAACTTTCTGGTTGTTAATAGAATTAAAAGTAGTTAAAGTGAGGAAATTATTTAATTGCTTTTTACTGGGTTTTTGTTTCAGATTGTTCTTGTTCAAACTTACTGAAAACATATTTGATGAAGATAGATCAATTCTCTGGAGAAATAGTTTACTCTTTAATATTTTGAAATCTTGTCATGTTTGAATGACATTGAATGTTTGTTAGTAGACATTACAAATACATTTTATTTCTACTAATATTTGGGGTTTTTTCTTTAGATGTTGCAGGAGATGACAAGGGTGACTGGAGTGGATATGACTGATTGCTGCACAACATTCATCAGCAAGCTGGAAGGTTTGGCTCCTTTGCTGTTAAAGCAGTCCAAGAAAACATCTTTCATAGGTAAAATGTTTTCTTTTGTCACACTGAATTGCACTGGGGGGGGGGGGCGGAATCCGCCACCCCCCCCCCCCCTCACATTTGGTGCCATAATTTCACAGAATTTTTTTCGCTGTGCAAGCTTTCATGACTTTTTTCTTTTTTTGCACTATTTGGGGAAAAATTTGACGTACGATTCCAAAGTTATGAAATATTATGTAATCGAGCGTCGGCTGAAAATCTGAACATTTTCTGGATTTGTGTACAAAACCTAGTATGAAAAATGGATTCTTGTGTCAAAATTCCATTTTGAGCTCTAAAATGCAATATTTGCTTTTCTTATAGTTAAAATTGCTGTTATATTTATTGATATTCAATACTCGAATAATTCCATATAAGAAATACATACTAGAGTACATAAGTCACAAAAACAAAGAAATGCATAAGAAATTCACTAAACAATAAAAGACATAAGAAAAAAAGAGAATTGCATGTTTTTTTTTATTCAGGAATATGTCAAATCTTTCTATGACAATATCAAAACAATTTAAAAGCTCCAAAAGGTCTCATTTTATCAGCTATGATTAAAAATATGAAAACATGCATATAATTAACATAAATGTGCATAATCAAAAAATGCTTTGATTTTCGGTATTGCAATTTTGTCAGCATGTTCATATTTACTTACTCTACACACGTGCCAAATTTCAGAATTTTTCATCTCTCCGCTGCCGAGATCCGAGGGGCGCCCATTCCCCCCCCCCCCCCTCCCTCCCCCGGCCGTGAGATAGACTAAAAAAGCCCATCCCTTTTAGAATTAAGGCAGGGCATCATTTCCAAAAGAGTGCTTTGTTGGAGACTTTCTGCATCAATTTAATTTGTTTTCTTCTCTTCAAGCATTTCTAAAAAATCTATGCATCAATGTATCAGAGGATTCATAATGTTGGAGAGTCCTATGTGGGAAAAAAATTAGATGTCCAATATTTTGCAAAGGTGCAATCGTAATGGTAACTGAGCTTCAAGTCGGCTGACGACGTATCTTTAGTGGCTTTTCCCTCCTCTAACAACGAGGAGCATAAATCTATTCCTCAAATTGGGGGGTGGGGCAAAAGTAAGAAAAGTGTCATCAATTTTCAGTGTGCAATATTGAATTGTTAAATTGAAGTTGAAGTTTATGTATGTTAAGTAGTATTTTTATGTTGTGTTGTAGTGCCTTGCTCTGATTATTAGACATATTCTTGCATTACATGTATGTTTCATGAATTTCTCAAGTTGTCAAAAATTGTTGGGGACAAAATTGTATGATTGCCCCCCCCCCCAACTAGTTTGGGGTGACTATGTTAATGATGTACTGTATTGTTCACCACAGAGAGGTTGAGTGTCATGCACTGCGAGCTCTTGTCTGACCTAAATCGCATTCCTGACATGAGTCTCGTCCATTTTTTTCCCAGAAATAAGTATCTTCACAATCAAAAATCAATTCAAGTATTGTTTTAAAACATGATATTATTTCCTCTTTTCAGAATGTCCTCAGACAGCAGCACTACTGGCTTTGCCAGCTATTCTGAAAGAGAAATTGTCTGCCTTCATGGAGCAAGAAAAACATGTAAGTCATCACTTTGTTTTTCCAATATCTTTCCAAGGATGACTTAAATTGTTTGATGGTGGTAGCATTGATGACATTACTGGGCAAAGCATTCCAATTATTTACACTCCGTATTGAAAAAGCATACTGCCTCAGTCTTGTACTAAACATTGTTCGACAATTTGGAGATTGTGACCTCTTGTCCTAGAACCTGGGGCTGAACTGGAAGAACTTTGAAGGATCTATTCTGTCGGCTTGCTATGTCCTTCGGGTGGTTGGGTTCAGGTCGGGTAATCGGGTTACCCGATAAATTGATGATTTTTGTACCCAAATTCCTGAATGGTTGGGCGTAACGTTTGTTAAATTCATCCCCTTTATTGAAGAAGCATCGGATCCTCCTTACCTGACACATTGTGAAAAAGACACTGCAAAGTTACGAATATTCTTGTCTCTAATGCGCATAGTCTTACTTACAATAAAAATATTACAAGTGGTCGTAGGCAAGGCTAGCAAAATACAGTCAACTCTGCCTAAGTCGAATCTCTTGTGAATGAAGAAATCGCTTTGACTTACAGAAAAATCGACTTATGTGAAGAAAAAACAATAGAATATAAAGAAAAGATGTTTGGTGTAGACCTTCAACCTAGGGGATATTCGACTTAGGCAGAGTTGACTGTATCAACCGTGCAAGTACGCATCAGTCGCTGCTATCGTGATCATGCACTATACTACGTACGCATGTTATGTGATCAGCTCAGCGGCGCAGAGCGAGCACGCATCGTCACTGGCTCACCTTATTTTTCATCTTCAAACATTTCCAACAGATTTGAGACTTCTAAATTGTACTCCTGTGCTGACCAAGAATCTTTGGCAAGCTGCAGGTCGCATGTGGTTTCCTGTGCAGATGTACATGTATTAAGTTTCAACTTACAGGTAAACTGTGCCAACAATATTATGGTAACAATGTTTGATTTGTTTGCTTGCATTTCAGTCTGAGCCAGAGCAAGATCTGCCAAAGAAGTCTGGACAGGCTTCAAAGAAGGACAAACGCGCAATGGTGCATCCACACATAGAAGTAAGGGATGAAGGATATTCATTGTGTGTGAACAAATTCAAGTAGCTGAGGCAACAGATGTTGCTGAGGCATGGTGCCTTCTCATTGTATCGTATTCTTGTATATGATATGGAATATCCTACAGAGTTGCGAAACACGCTATCTTTCTTGGAGGTCATGATGTTTGACTTAAAAAGAAAAGTGAACCTTTCAAGACCAACTATGAGGCTTATCAATCAACTCAAGTGAAAATGCTATGATGTCAACAAAATTGACATTTCAGTTTGAGCCAGAGCGAGATCTGCCAGACATTTGAACAGGCTTCAAAGAAGGACAATGGTGCATCCATACAAGAATGGGATGAAGGATATTCCATCTTGTGCACATGAACAAATTCAATTTGCTGAGGCGTGCCGCCTTATTATTGTGTCATATTTTGTATGTGATATGGAATACCCTAAAGATTTCTTGGAGTTCATGATGACTGACTAAGTGAACCTTTCAAGACCAACTATGAGGCTTATCAATTGACTCAAGTGAAAAGGCTATAATGGCAAAGTTGACAAAAAGCTGGCAAACTGAGCGGTACTATAAATGCAAAAAGACAATGTAAGAAACTATTTATCATAATTGTTTCCTTGTCATCGTAAAACACTGTTTTCAGAAATTTATTTTCCATCTCTTTCCATTTTTTTATGTAGGGGAGTTGTATGCTTTTTCTGTCTCAGAAAAGGAATGAGCAAAATTATGTTCTGCTTGTATGATTTTTTTTTAGAGAAAGTACATTATGAGCTTCACAAAAACAGTGAACTGTAAAATATGTGCTAATTTGAGTAGATTTTAAATTGGAGTAATGGTTTATTATGCTGCAAGTGGATGCTGGACATGATAGGCATACAGTAGGCCAAATAAGTATTTGGACACTACTATTTTCATTTTAAAATTGTTAAGTACCCTAAAGATTTCTTGGAGTTCATGATGATTGACTACGTGAACCTTTCAAGACCAACTATGAGGCTTATCAATTGACTCAAGTGAAAATGCAATAATACCAAAGTTGAGAAAAAGACTGGCAAACTGAGCGGTACTGTAAATGCAAAAAGACAATGTAAGAAACTCTTTATCATATTTGTTTCCGTGTCATCGTAAAACACTGTTTTCAGACATTTGTTTTCCATCTCTTTCCATTTTTTTTATTTAAGGGAGTTGTATATTTTTTTTGTCTCAGAAAAGGAATGAACAAAATTATGTTCTGCTGTTTTGATTTCTTTTTAGAGAAAGTATGAGCTTCTCGAAAACAGTGAACTGCAAAATATGTGCT
>JZLH01S0567377.1:8413-20184 GCA_001188425.1 Eucidaris tribuloides
CCAAGCATTTTTTTTATTCTACGATGTGTATTTAAGCACCACTATGAAGCTCAGATATCAAAGTTTGACAAATTTTTAAGTTGAAGCTTGCTTCACAATGTTAAATTGTGTCTTTAAAGCCAAGCAGATGTTTGTCAAATAATGTTCGCAGTCGAGTTGATAAAAACAAAAACAATACGAACCAGGTGTTTGTCCTCGAAGCAAATTCGCTTGTCTTCCTGGTTTCGCATCTCGCTGTACATAGTTGGCCCTTTTTTTATAGAGTAGCAGCGAATATAAATGTAATTTTGACTGATGCTCTCTTTTTGGAAATTATTATCTAATCGCCCGTATATCCTCACAGGACAACACAGCATTTTTTCTTTCTCACATCTGAACAGATCATGATGATAGTTCAGTATACACTTTTGACACTTTTTGACCCGTAATCAGGGACAGATTTGACCTTTTCATTGATGGACAACTTTTTTTGATTTGCGTAATCCCCCGAGCAAAATGATATCACATCGGCTTCTAGGGCAGATACATCATGGTAAATGAAATCATCAAAAGGTTGATGTCATTGAACCTGAAATATACACAAGGTACAGGTGGGAACCTTTCTGAGACAAAGAAAACAAAATACTGATTCAATTGAAATCATTATGTTGTTATTGGCAGATATATTTCATTAATAACAAAATGCAAAAATTATGTTGTTTTGATATTACAGAAAAATAAAGTTGAACATCTGTATTGTAAGGGAAAATACATCGTTTAGGAAGGTGAAAAAGGAAGACAAATTAAAGCAGTTGATTTTACCTGTTTTCAGGTGATTTCAGGTGTTTCTAGTTTTATTCTATTTATTTGTGGCTTGTAATTATTTGTTTATTTCTTAATATATATATATATATATTCATGTATGTATTTATGTATTTATGTATGTATATATATATATTTGTATGTACGTGTGTATGTATGTGTGTGTATGTATGTATGTATGTATGTTTGTATGTACGTATATATGTATGTATGTATGCATATATGTATGTATTTCATTTATTTATTTGTAAGTGGAATGTTTTGGAGAGACGCGTTTACCGGTAATATATTTATATATTTCTATTTCATATATATCTATATTGGAGCTGTTCGGCTGTACAGGTCACTTCCAGGATTGGGAACTCGAACTACTTTAATTTATCGAGCGTAAAAGACACAATCACTCAAAACCGGAGCTATAAATATATTGCAATGGTCTATGATAACGGTGTCAACATCCGACTCTCAGAACCAGTCAATGATAACGTCACGGAAAGTGGTTGTGACAGGTTGGAGACTTGAGATGCTGGCCTTGGGGACCTCGGCGCGAAAATTCGTAAAGTTTTAGTTCCAAAAAGTGCTAGATCCGACTGAGGTGATTGGGAGAAAACACATTTTGACTAAGTGTTGTACAGGCATTATTGAAAAATAAATTTAATATCTACGCAGATATGAACCATTTTGCATTGACATGACTTTTATTTTCGCTTGTTTGAAGAATATTCCTTTCAGTTAGATCATAATATTCACCTTAGAACACCTTCTTTTTCTTGTTTCAATTTTCACGATTCCTCTTATATCGCGGTGTGTTTTAACTATTATTTTGTATTTTACGTTATTCTTGTAACTATTTCTTCTTGTTTGCTTTTATTTTATGCAATGTATGCCCTTGGGAGAACGGTGTATAATTGAAAGGGCAATCCTGTTTAAATTAAAACAAATTAAATAAATAATAAGACTTTCCCTCCTTTCCTTTATCTGCGTCGTATCTTTGGATACATATCTCACTTCTTCGATAACTAAATAAATCTTTGTTTATCTTTATATATCTTTATTATATTATTTATTATTTATTTGTATAAATCTTTGATGCAAACAATGTAGATGTAGGAGGATAATTTCTATTTTCCGACAAGAGTGTCACATTATGACAGACATGGAGCTTCGCACATCTCCTCTCTTATTCAGCGGAGTCAAATTTGACTCTGAAAGGAGTAGCTGGAGCCTACTCCATTCCGCAGTTAAAGCGACCGGATTCCGAGCTACCAACGTTCAGCAGTCCCGACTCGAATCCATTTAGTGGACTCGGGCTCGCACTCGGCACCGAATCCGACGTAAAGAATGCAATGTTTATTATTCACTGCGACTATGACTCGGGTTTTGTGACTCGACTCAAAAGCGAGTAATAGAGACTAATTAATTGATTCTCAATTGACCACACACTCCAAGCCAATGCTCTGGATTAGGATAAAGACAACAGTCTACAATTTAGAAATATGACTTCCAGTGAACTCGCGTCAGTCTTAACAATTCTGACGTGAGGGCAATGGTCTAATTTCGTGTCAAGCTAAAACAGTTTAGACAATTAACAGCGTTAATTGTCTGAGTACAAGTGTAATTTCCTTTCCGTCTACCGGTGTGACGGTCCACGAACGTCAACCAACCTCGTCTCCGGATTTAAACACAAAACACCTCGTCATAGTCCAATATTGAATTTTGTGATCTTGATGTATGCAAATAACATCGTGATAGTATCAATTTCTTTAAATAATAATAAAATAATAATAATAATAATAAAAAATAATAACGTTTTATTTACCCAGGGTAGCCACTTCAGTCACAAAGACTGCTCTACCAGCGGCCCTGCATAACGTAAATGTTATTATTACCCTTCTCTGTTCTAATATGCCGAGCGCCTGGCTAGAAAAGCAGAAGTATACCACTTTTAAAAAGTCTTTGGTATGACCCGGTCGGGGCTCGAACCCGCGACCTCCCGGACCTGAAGCGGACGCTCTACCACTGAGCCAACTAGCCGATACAAATATTGATTAGTGTCAAAATGTGATAGAGATTTAAAAAAAAAAACCTAGTGAACCTCAAAAATATTCGTCATTCAAAGATGGACGGAACTAAATAACAAAAACAGGATTTTTTGAAAAATTAACATTTTTTTGTTTTTTGGGGGGGGCGAATATGATAACATGTGTAAACCGTTCGATTTATTTTACGCTTGTGCCAGTTGAAAGTCATCGTGACCAAAATTGTGCAATGTAGCGATTTGGAGAGATACTAGATCAGTCTTCATTAAAGCTATGTAAGTGATATTATGTATGTACTAGATTCACATCGAAATTGGAGTGAGGATTTTTTTCAAAAAAATTAACAAAGCCATTCAGCAGTCTTCCCATTACTTCAGACGGTTGCCCTAGAATGCGCTACTAAACGGTCTTAACCAGTCTTCAACATCTGTGGGTCATGGGGTCATTGTGCCCACATTCTAACTACGAACTGTTTATTTTATCATTATTATTATTATTATTATTATTATTATTATTATTATTATTATTATTATTATTATTATTATTATTATTATTATTATTATTATCATCATTATTATTATTATTAGTAGAAGTAGTAGTAGTACTACTACTACTACTACTACTACTACTACTACTACTACTACTACTATTATTATTATTATCATTATTATTATTATTATTATCATCATTATTATTATTATTATTATTATTATTATTATTATTATTATCATCATTATTATTATTATTATTAGTTGTAGTAGTAGTAGTACTACTACTACTACTACTACTACTACTACTACTACTATTATTATTATTATCATTATTATCATTATTATTATCATTATTATTATTATTAATATTATTATTATTATTATTATTATTATTATTATTATTATTATTATTATTATTACTATTATTATAATTATGTTATCTTCATCATTATTGTGGTAGGGATGATGTTGGTAGTGATAGTAGAATTTAGCGCAGATGTAGTAATAATAATAGTAGTAGTAGTAGTAGTAGTAGTAGTAGTAGTAGTAGTAGTAGTAGTAGTAGTAGTAGTAGTAGAAGTAGTAGTAGCAGTAGTAGGTGTTGTTGATGCTGTACCACTCTTCCTAATACTACTATACGACCAAAGATTTAAAAAAAAAAAGGCTGTACTTTCAAGACGATTAGTTCGTATTGTGTATGAATAAGGTAACATTTTCTATGATTCGAAATCAGAATAAGATTTCACTTTCTGTGTAAATTAAAAGCAGTGGTTCAGTTTTCCGCTTATACACAACTATAGCCTACCTCATACTAGGTGTTAAAAATAAGATTTGTCAATTTTAGTATTTAATAACACAAAAAATATACACCAGATTCTACTGGCATTGAGTATAGTTGCAGCTAAATAGTGAACATTTATGGTGGAAGTGGTTTGAATAAGATATCAATATTCCGTTTTATGTAATTCATGCTTATTTAAAAAGTTAGGGTTCAGATTTTGCTCAATATCCACGCCCTGTACAAAATTGAAACTGTACAGAAATCAAATGGTGTGTGTGGGAGTGTGTGTTCAGTCTCTACACAATAGAAATAGACAATGGCTGTGGATAGTGAATAGAGTCTAGCAGTCGCCAGGCTACTTATTAATACTAATAAAGCATTTATCTTCCTTGGACGTAGTCTGTGAGAGACTGCATACCAAAGTCTCCAATGTGCAGTCTCTGGCAGCCATTGTCTATTTCTATTGTGTGGGGACTGAACACACACTCCCACACACACCATTTGATTTCTGTACAGTTTCAATCTTGTACAGGGGGTGGATATTGAGCAAAATCTGAACCCTAACTTTTTAAATAAGCATGAATTATATAAAACTGAATATTGATATCTTATTCAAACCACTTTCACCATAAATGTTCACTATTCAACTGCAACTATACTCAATGCTAGTATAATCTGGTGTATATTTTTTGTGTTATTAAATACTAAAATTGACAAATCTTATTTTTAACACCTAGTACAATAAAGAGCTAACCACATACCCTGGGATATATGTGGTCTGTATGAGTCACACATCTGATGTAACCAGGTTATCGTCAGGTTGTCATATTCACAGATAAGAGTTGTAGTCTGGGTTTTCTTTTATAATTAAATGCTTATGAATAGTCATGACGTCTTTGTACCATGTCTTCGTTCATGAAAGATGGGTGAAAGTTTTTTTCCCTTTTAATTTCCTCTTTCTTAGTATGTGCATGGAGCTACAAGCTCCATGGTGTGTGTGTGTGTGTGTGTGTGTGTGTGTGTGTGTGTGTGTGTGTGTGTGTGTGTGTGTGTGTGTGTGTGTGTGTGTGTGTGTGTGTGAATAACCAATTGTCATGACTTGTTATATCTGTAGGAAACGCCAAGACGCGAACGAGGCTTTGGCGGACGTCATTCCTGATCATTCACATGTCTTTGAAAAAAAGAAAGAAACGTAGTCCCAGCGATCGCGATGACTGATAATTTCCTATAAATTTGAGGGAATGATTTACTTGATCTATCGAGAAGATATTGCTACAAAAAATAATTCTTGTATTAACATACGGCTACAAGCGCACTTGGATATCAGGGCTATACGAAACCCCGATTACCCTAAGGTCTTTGAGAACGTGGTTTTATTTAAAGGCAAAGTTCGCCCTGACATCAAGTTGCGTTTTTATAAAAGCGCAGAACAATGAAAGAAAACTATTAACACTTTGAGTGCTATCGGACGAACCTGTTAGCCAGGGTTGAACTATCAATTCAGCGTCACCTATCGGCGAACCTGTTCGCCGAGAAGCAATCGCATCCATATCTTTAATTCGAATGACAAATGTCACTGAAGTTCCTTTACCAATGACATTTATCGTAAAATGAATACACAATAACCAAATAAATGAGTTAAAATGTATTGTCTTGGTAGCATTTGCGATGTTACAGAAATCATACAATTTGAAAGGCTTATACACATTAGTCCGAAAAATCCAGTCCCTGGTTAAAAAACACACCTGGATTTTTAGCCAGCACCAAAGTGTTAATGAAGTTTTGGCGAAAAATTCACAAAAGAATAAGTGAGTTATTGAGGTTTCAAAGTTTTAAATTTGTGAACGTCACATGCGAAGCAGCTCCTCATAAGTCATGTGATATAAAAATATCCATAAAAGTCCGTTTTCTTCAGAAATTTGAAAAAGATTTACCAGGTGCTCCCCCCGCCCCGCCTTCAATCTATTATCAGAAACATTATTTCATACATACTTCTATGAAAAAAAATCCCATTCAGTTCATCATGAACCATGAAAAAATGGATTTTAGGAATTTATAGTCACATGACATATTGGGAGCTGGTCGCATGCTGACGTTCACAAATTTATAGTGATGGTGTGTGTGTGTGTTCGTTGTGCTGTGTGTGTGTGGTGTGTGTGTGTGTGTGTGTGGTCGTGTGTGGTCGTGTGTGTGGTGCGTTGTGTGTGTGTGTGGCAGTGTGTATGTTTGTGGACTGTGTGTGTCGTGATGTGCTGTCGTGTGTGTGCATGCGTGTGTGTGCCGTGTGCGTGCGTGGTGGGTGTGAGTGTGTGTGTGTGTGTGGTTGTGTGGTTGTTGTGTTGTATGTGTTGTGTGGTGTGTGTGCGTGTTGTGTGTGTTGTGTGATGTGTGTGTGTGTGTGTGTGTGGTGTGTTTGGTGGTGTGTGTGTGTGTGTGGATGTGTGTGTGTGTGTGTGTGTGTGTGTGTGTGTGTGTGTGTGTCTGTGTTGTGTAATAACCAACGTACATGGACTGTTATATCCAGCTAGCGAATTGAGGAAACGTTTTCTAAGTGGGGCCAATGACCATTGTAGTCACACAAAAAAAAATCAGTTCGGCGGAGCGGTCCATTCTTAACTGAAAACACAAAGAAATATTGGTGGCAATATCAGTTACGAAATATGGTCTTTGAATTCTCATGGAATAAATCTTTTGAAACTTGTCTGATAATAGTTGATGTGATTGGACTTCACCCGTTCACATACCCTCCTCCACGGTCCCAACGCCTGGGTACTGACGTACTGTACATGATTGTCGCCGCCAGTGGAGTTTTGCGATATACCAGCAGACGGTAAATCAATAAAATGATTGTTCATTGTTTCTAAAAGTACAAGACCATAAAACATTAAATAGTAAGCAAATAATCAACGTTTTGGCGTAAAGGGATGGGACAAACTTCACTTCCGAGCGCGATCTGGATGTAGCTATCTTCCGTAGCGAAGCTGAGGAAAGATAGCGATATACATTTCGGATCGCCGATGAAGTGATAGTTGTCTCTTTGCCTGAAACCAAAAGGTTGATTATTTGCTTTATATTCCACATCGGAAACTATTTAACCAAAAGAATAAAAAAGGATTGACAGTTCTCTAACAAAAAAAAAAAAGACATTTGGGCCCAAATATGGAATACGCGCCGACCAACACCTGGCCTGCAGCGCATCACCAGGGCGTCGACGTCGATGGCCGCGCTGCGTTGCGCGGTAGGTACATGCATGTTGCGTATTGCGCTCACGAAATTTACGCAGCGCTGCGAGATGGTGTTAGTACTTTTTTTGTTTCGCTTGATCTCTTCGAGTCACACAGTCCTGAATGCGTCAATTATCCAATATTTTGATACGGCGGAATAAAGTGCGTTACACTCGACTTCAATTGACTATCTAATCGAGAGAACGAAACTTTTCTTCTCCGAGTGATCTGACGGGAAAACTATGTTTTATCACCGTTGATCAACTTTGGCCAATCCTATAGCAAAGATTCTTAGTTGTGGAATATAATTTGGAATATCAGCTAGCAGGAAATTCGCTAGACGGAACGAGGCTTTAGGACGTCATTCTATCATTCAATGTCTTTAAAAAGAAAAACGTTACTCCAGCGATCCGCGATGACTGTATACATTCCTCGATCTTCGAGGGAATATTGTACAAAAATAATTTCTTTGTATTAACCATACGTCGGTACAAGTCACTGATAGCAGGATATACGAACGGCGATTATCCTAATGTCTTGGAAACAGCCTGTGCTTAGAAAGTCACCAAGACGAACGTTGATGCCTTTGATGTACAGTGTGTCTCAAAAATAATTGTGCAGTCAAAAGGCCCTCTATTGATAATGAGAACAACATTTTTGTGACGTTGATGTTACATCACCATCAAGGGCATAGTCTTAGCTTTAAATGCGTTTGTTCTGTTCAGTTTGTTGTTTAATCTGAAATATGGTTCAGTACAACGAAAGGTAAAATCACAAATGGCCACTTTTTGTACAGTCAATGAAAGTATCAGGCCCTCTTCCCGTAAAGTGACACAATTGTGATTCTCCTTGTTTTTTTGTTTCTTACAGGTTATTCGAGCATTTCAACGAGGAATTTGAAAGACCAAACAGCATTTGAAAGCTATAGACTTTGTTCTTTGATTGCTTGACGTAAACATGGTCATTATCAGTATATTCTGACTGTCAAAGAGCGCATTTCCTTGCTGCAATTTTTAGAGTACTGCTCAGATGTCTCAAAAATTGGCAACGTAAAAAGCGCCCTCTTGGCATTACAAATGCTTTATGAATCGATATCTTACATCAACGTCAAGAGCAAAGTCTTCAGCTTTTAAATGTCATTTGATTCTGTTTAATTTGCTTGTTTTAATCTCGAGATATCTTGTAAACAGGCAAAAGGGTGGAATACAATTGTGTCACTTTTATAAGGAACTGCAGTAAAAGAGTGGCACAATTGGGATTTCACCCTTTCTATTTAAAAAAAATATCTCAAAGATTAAACAAGCAAATTGAAGCAAATTAACGTCATTTGAAAGCTACGACTAAGCTCTTGACTTGATTGTAAGCATAATGTCGCATATAGTACTTTCTAATTGGCAAAGAGGGTTTTTTCACTTGCACATTTTTTTTTGAGGACACATGTAGATCATTTTATTAGCTCCAGCCGCTGCGAACCGACAACCTCAGTTCTCATATAGCGTGTTTCTATTGAGCCTACCGTATTTATCCGGATAATTTAACCGGCTTAATAGCGGAGAAGGTCTGTTCATAGTTGGATTGGTTTTCCGAAAAGCGATGATCGATCCTTACCGGAGATCGTACGTTACCGGCTTAAGAGTCCGTTGACCTAGGAGTTGCGCGCAAGGTATTGTTGGGACGGCGCTACGTCAATTTATGCTCACTCAACCACACTGTGCGCTGCAACCTAGCAGGGGTGATGTATCGATCACGCGGTTTTGTTGATTTCGGTTGTATAACCGGTTATACCGGTTGACAGCTGTTTCTATTGACTCATTACAGTATCTTCGGTATAGCTCTCGCTATTTCCTGCAAAGCAGGATATTACCAGGCGAAATTTTTCTCCGCTAAAAGGACAGATAATGGCGGAGAGCTATGTTCTATTTGAGATCTTCTACTCCATAAGCCGGTTCATTCCGGAAAACAACCTTCAATAGAAACACGCTGATAGTAATTGGTTAAACCCATTGCCTCTGAGCGTCTGTGATTCTATCAGAAGTTGAAAGCGGACATACCACAGTACTGGTTGATGATGAGAAAATCTTTCATCAAAAATTTCACATTTCCAATTCCAGCTGAGAGCTAATTACATTGCATTATGTGGGAACTAATCACTTCATATGCAATAAAAAGTGAGGAATTGCAGTTTGAGTACCCGACGGAGTAGGCTCCGTTGCTGCAGTGTGTTATGGTAACAGCTTAACTAGTCCCAATATAGAATTTCTGTGTTAGTACTTTGTCAGCAGTACGGATTTGGCTGGAACAGAATATGCTCCAAAACGAATGTTTTCTGGTTGTTTACTACTTCTTCTGTACTATATGTGACATTTTTTTTTTTTTTAGTAATACCATCGTTCACAGAAGGTTGAAAGCAGTTGATATTAAAATGTTGTTGTCTGCAAGTAATCAACCAGTACTGTGGATTCTCTCTTAATACATGGCACATACGGTTGCCGTAGGCAAAGGTTAACAGACCTTGGTCCTGAGCACCTTACAGCGTCTCATAGACCGTCAGTATCATAGAAGAACACTTTGATCTTGAAGACTTTTGGTGTGGAGGAATCTTTGTCCTTTCCGCGTCCTTCGGTCCAGCAGATCTTGGATTCTACCTTTGGACTTAGGTCTCATTTATTTCATCAGTAATGAAGACGCTTCGGTCTTGCAGATGTTTGGTTTTGAGACCTTTTCCAATTCGCTAGATCACAATCTTTCGTGGTCTTTGCGTCTTGTAGATCTTAGTGTTGTGGCCTTTCGGTCTCGATAAAACCTTTAAGATCATAGACCATTCGATCTTACTGTTTGCAAGATTTGCCAGTCTAGTTGACCAATCAGTCTCCTCGATCATCAATGATTGTAGATCTGTCGGTCTTGACAGACCTGTGGTCATATAGTAGATTTTGCTCCTGTCTACCATTCAGTCTCTTAAAGATCTCGGTAAACCTTGGTTTGAGACGGCCATTTTGTTTCCGTCTTTGTTTCCAAGATCAACAATCTTATGGACCTTAGGTCTTGCACCTAAAGTAATGAAAACACACACAAAAATAATGGTGGCAATATTAATTCAATACGCGTCTCCGAACTTCTTATCGAAATACAATTCATTGCAGCTTTGTCTGATCATTTTAATGTGAATCAGGACTCCAACCCAGTTTTCCCTACCCCTCTCCAAGTTCCAACGACCCTAGGTCTTGCCCACGCTTTAGTTATTGTGGGCCATTCAGGGGCCGTTAGGTCATCGGTCTTGTGCAAGTCCGAATCTTACAACGCTTTTTCGATAATTCTGCTGCTACTTTCACCTCCAAACCTTGGGTTAACCATCACCAAGCTAATCAGATATACTACCGAAAAGACCCATGAATCCCCCCCCCCCCTTCCACGAACACATTTCATACAAAAAGAAGAAATCGACGTATAGAGTTTTGTCACATAGGCCGCCAAACTAAGTCTGTTTACTTTGGAATGAATGCCAATAACACTGTGACCTACATGTTCGATGGCGTCTTACGGAATATGTGGTGGTCGCGTTGATTGCAGGAACACAAGGGAGCTTCGTTTTGACAACGGACGAATCAAGACGGTAATCCGAACAGATCGATATGCGCAATGCGCCCACCCTCCGCATCGCTGTCCGCCGTGCGAGATCGAGAACGCGGATTTACTGGAATTTTTCGTTGAGACGGACGGAGACAGAGCCAACCAGCGCCCGTACAATGATGTCAGTGCCAAACCGCACACATGAAAGGCTGATGACGTCACGCCCGTCGCTCGTTTCATACGTTTTTGCATTGGCGAACTGCTGTGGAAGGACCACGCGACGAACCGGCTAGCTTGAATTGCTCACTGTCCTGGTTTTCGTCCGCGATGGCCAAAACGAAAAGCTCCTACCAGTGGTAGGATGGTTTGCGGAGTTGACAGCGAATTCGTCAAATGTTGTGTACACACAGGAAACTGGAGGTGATATCTTGCCAACCATAATATTGTATTTTTCTCACCTCACCTCACCAGGTCTGGGTTCTTCTACGTTTGGATGTACCGTAGTCCTTTCATGATCTGTCCAATTCTCTTTGTTCTAAGCCATTCTAGCAATGGGAGTGTGTTCTGAAAAAAACTGCTGCAACTTTTTATTTCCAGAATACCAACTTTTTGTTTATGGGCAAAATTTGTAATACTTTTTGTAAATTTGATTTTAAAGCAATATTTACAACAGTTCTGAAAATTTACAGCAGTTCTAGAATAACGAAAGTGTGCTAAATTCTGCTTTTATAACAAATGTCAAGAAATATACCCCAGGTGTAATGATGTGATATCATCCGTCAAATCGAACCGTCAAAATCTCTGGAAATCTTTTCCCCTAATCCTCTCGAAATTCAATTCTGTGGCCTCTTTTGGACCCACCCTT
>JZLH01S0567388.1:0-12839 GCA_001188425.1 Eucidaris tribuloides
TTTATGTTCCTGTTGCTTTCCCCCTCTTCCTCTTTTTATTTTCCCTTTCCCCTTCCATTCAATTTGTCTGTTCCAATTTTCTCTCCTGTTCTTTTTAGTATTAATATTCCTTGCACATTATTTGTGCGTATGTTTGCTTGTTTGTGTGTGTTTGCTTGCTTGTGTGTGTGTTTGAGTGTGTGTTTGTTTGCATGTGTTTGTGTGTGTGTTTGTATGTGTTTGTGTGTGTTTGTGTGTTAGTGTGTGTATTTGCGTATTTTGTTTGTGTGTGTTTGTGTGTTTGTGTGTGTGCGTGTTTATGTGTGTGTTTGCGCGATTGTATGTATGCGGGTTTGTGAGTGTATATGTATGTGTGTGTTTCTGTTTGTGTGTATGTGTGTGTTTATGTATGTGTGTGTTTCTGTGTTTTCTTTCTCTCTCTCTCTCTCTCTCTCTCTGTGTTTGTGTGTGATTTCCACATATTTATTTTTCACCGGAAACCATCCCTGTTTGAGGTAATTGATTTGTAAAATGTGTGAGAATTATTTACTGTAGATTATATATGCTTAAGTTTCACGAAGAATGTCTGCATATTACATTGATTTTGAATCATACTGTTTTAAAATAATTTACTTATAATCTATACTGAGATTTTTTTGTTTACGTGTTGTACAATTTATTTTAACAACCCCTGTTATTTTCCAAAACTTTTGTTTTTTTTCGCTGAGAACTTGCCTTTTTTGATACTTTTATTTTCATTTTTATGTCTGTCACTTTTTTTCCACTGTGTAATTATTCATTGTTTACAAGTACTATGGTGTAAAGATTATGTGTATTTACTCATACAATGGTTGTATTGCCATACTTTTATTATTAAGGGGCATTTTGTGAATGATAAATAAATAGAATAAGATTAATGAATAAATAAATAAATAAATAATAATATTAAATAAAATAAATAAAAATAATTTAAATAAATAAATAATAAATAATAAATAATGATGAATAAAATAAATAAAGAAATATAAAAAGGCTACGCTCACGATTCAAATCGATAAACCACGTTAGCTTCGCAGTACACACAGCACTTACAACATCCCGTCATGCTGAAAAAAGAAAGTTCGATGAAACGCCTGCCTAGACATTATCGTGACGTTAATTTCGACTTATGAGAAACTACAAATAACGGCTGCTGAGTATGTAAACGACAGATAACTTACCTAACGTGTGGCCGCGTAGTGCGGGACGTATGATACATACGTGGCATTACGTCTGAAAAATTTTGTGCCTGCCACAAAATTTTCGACGAACTCGTCGGTAATTACGACGATATAACGCGTATGCTCTTTCGAGTACACATACTTATATAAAATTATACAGACTTACCATAAGTTATTCAAGTATGGCAACGTATTCGCAAAATTTTTCAAGTCAGATTTACAGCTGGATAAATGTCGAAGTGTGCCGAGCGGTTGCTTCAGCGTGCAATAACTTACACGAAAACTTACCAATGACTTATTCAACGTATGACGACGTATTCGCCAAAATTTTCATACGTCGGCATACGTTGGCTAAATCGTCAAGGTGTGACTATGCCTTAAATGTTTAATCATGTGCGAAGGCATGGAACAGGGTTCTAAAAATCCAGCACCTATTATTTTTAGATTTTTGTTTTCAAGAAACTAAACTGTTTTGAACCAAACTCTCATGCCTGAACTGAAAGCTGAAATTATTTCATGTATCTATTCAGAAATGAATTTTTTGGCCTTGTACAGTATAAGAATCACACGCAGTCTCACAGAGTCAATTCTACCGCTCCCATGAATGGCAGATACACAGGCTGCACTCAGCTCTACAGAACATAAACTGAACCATTCAAAAAGTCATGGAAGTACAGGGAAACCCTGTTATAACGAGGTCGTCGGGACCGCCGATTTTACCTCGTTATAACCGGTACCTCGTTGTAAACGTATATATAATGTATCACACAAAATATAACATGTATGGGACTAGGCATTAAACCCATCTGTTTACTGCTTCTCCCACATGTTCTGCACCAAATTATGAACAGAAGGCCGATTATTCTACATTTATATACTCATCCAAAGTAATAAAAAAACCTAGATCTTGAAATAAGTAGCAAACTCCACTCTGCTCGTAACTTGCGTTGAGTACTCTGCATGGGAACCAGGCTTTGTGTGTGCCAGTCAATGTACTGTGCAGTAGTGTATATTACATACACACGTACACACAGATAAGTCGGGGACTTCATGTATTGTGCATGGCTGCATGGCAGGCTATCACAACGAACTGCGATGCGCTCTGCCTCTGAAACGATTTGGCACTTTTGGCGTTGCCAAAATTTAGAATTTGGTCAGCGCAAGATGCGACTTCTATTTCCTCGTTTTAACCGGGTGAATTTCTTATGTTTTTCTTTGTTAATGGATTGAGAAAAATACCTTGTTATAAGCGATATCTCGCAATAACCGAGCTCGCACTAAACGGCATTTCTTTCCATTGAACAACACATAAATGATAACGGGACCGAGACAATCACCTCGTTAAAAGCGGTAACTCGCTATATCCGAGCTCGTTATAACGGGGTTTCCCTGTAACACTAATAATTATATTTTCAACAACATTTGCTCATTACCCTTTTAAACAAATATTTGCGAATTTTGTCCTATTTTCATAAAACAGGTGATAAAACATACAAAGCCACATTCTAGCACTTGTGTGTAGTGTGTTAAAACTTCACGCGAATGCTGATCAAGCTCCAGGCCTTAAATCTTGATATTGTCAGGGCAAGGCCACTTTACATTAGGGCACATTCCTATATTATAGCACAAATGGGGAAAATTAAAAAGGGCACAAAAATCTTCCAAGGCCAATGAGAAGGGTATCAAGATCAGTCACCAGGGCATCCAAGGGAATGTCCCACATTTGCTCTGGCGACAATTGCCCCGACGATTATTTCAATCACTACCCCTGACCTCAACCCTAACCCTAACCCAAACACTAACCCTAACACTATTCTGAATCGGAAAACGCAATGGCAACCCTAACCCTAAGTACTCTTCACAGAGACTACAACTCTCCCATTTTCGGTGGGAGATCTCCCGCTTTGAGTCCATTTTCACAAAATCTCCCGCCCTCCCACTCGAGTTTTAATTTCTCCCGCCCTAGCTAAATTTCTTATTTTTTTCTCCCACCCAACCTCCTTTCTGAAAAGAAATGAATCTGAATCAGTGGATTTGACCTTATTTAGTGTTGTTTATCCAAAAATAAGCCCAAGATAACACCAGAGTCAGAGAGCTTCTAAAACCTAAAAATAGCCTCCGGTCGCAAGGAATTTCGTGCTTTGCTCTGGTGATGTGGGTTACGTGCACATTGAGTCAGAGTCTCCCATTTGCTAGGAGGTCTTGGCGGGAGAATCTCCCGCTTAAGAGGTTTTTAGGGTTGGAGTCTCTGTCTTTGTCGTCCGAGATATTATCACCCAGGCATGGAGGACTCGAGACCGGCCTCGAGGCTGACTTTGCCAGTGTTCGGCCTCGGTCTCGTAATTCCATGTCTTGGACTCGTCCTCGGTCTCGTAACATGCTGCCCCGTTGATTTGGGTCGAGGCCACAAGAGTTTATATAATCTGGTGAACCTAAGAATAAACCCTGTTTGATTTCTTTGGACATGGATTTTGAAGTATTTTCAACTAATATGCCAAAAAGAAATCATAATATAACCTAAAGCTAAGTAAATTCACTTCTGATCGATATGACTTTATTTTACCCAGCTCGTAACTTTCACATAATTATGGGTCAATGTTTCTCTATGATGTCATGCTCCAGTGGCGTAATGAGCAAAATCATTTGGGGGGTCAGAAACGAATACTACTGAAGAGGTGTACATGTACATATGTCTGCGCGCGCGCACGTGCGTGTGTGTGTGTGTGTGTGTGTGTGTGTGTATGTGTCTGTGTCTTTGTGTCTGTTCGTGTATGTGTGTGTGTCTGTGTGTGTGTCTGTGTGTGTATGTGTGTTTTACTTCCATGCATACCTTTCTAAATAGTATAGACATAATATATATTCTATAGTGTCAAAGTACATGTAAATCTGACGAACTGACACTATGTAAAAAATGGTCAGGGTGCATGGTGTTTAGAGAGATGGGACTTTTATATGCAATTATGACATCAGTAGCGCGTGTGAAAGTGGTCAATCACCAAAATGTGCTCCCTTTCATATTTTTATGCCAATAATAAAATCAAATGCATTCCATTGTGATTTTATTGATTGTTCATAGTGAGCTAAATGTTCACAAACTTACTTGAACGAGGAATGTGTTTGAAAGACCGCGTGTCGGAACTAAACATACAGAGCTATAAATGATATTTGTAACGTTGCATGAAAATTCATCTACATGTAATTTTTTTTTTTCGGGGGGGGGGGTGTTGGGTTGGCATATTACACTTCTAAATTATTGAAAAATAATCCGTGAGCGAGTGTAGCGAGCGAGAGGTTTGGGAAAATTTGAACTCATTGGTTGTGAAAAACGCTTAGGATGCGAACTCTATTAAAGTCTCGTTTTTAAAAAATAAATAAATAAACTACCTACAACTGGTATTTTAAAGTGTTGATATTCAACTTGAGAATGGGTGCTAAATCGTGAATGGTAAGTATAATTGCCCCACTGTCCTCAGTTTATGCATTTGACACAAATAATGCTCTGATTTCTGAAACATTTGATATGCCATCCATGGAGAGGGTACTTGACAAGGAAACTTGCGATAAGGTCAAAACTTTTCATAATGAGAGTATAATTATATTAGGAAAGAATCTCTGATATTGGGATCATTACATATCAGTCACAATCAGAAGTGGGTCAATGATATTTTGATGTACACTACTGTTCACGAAATAATTTTCCAAAGATACATATATACAACTAAATTCTTCTAAAAGTGTTCTATGATCCTCGTCTAACTGGTTAATGCGAAGAGATGAAGTAGTTTTGCTGGTTTTTGTTATAATTATACAAAGAAACAGGAACGAAACGAAACTTGTACTACATAAAGCATACCTTGTACTAATGTTAGTATTTAGCTCACTTAATGAACAGTCACAGTTGTACAAATACTGAAAAATTGTAGATTGCAAAATGTGTCTGTATCATGTTAACATGCTATCAGGGAGTCAATGTAAGAACTGCGCGTTATAAACGGTTGGTATGTTCTACTGTATAAATAGTAACAGTTCTCGAAAATATGATTATAAAATACACAATTTAAGAAATCTGTATCAATTCATGAATGAAAAAAGAGACATTTATTAATATAAGTCTCTCTGACCATGATCAAATTTCATTTGGGGGGTCAGGCGCACCCCCAAACCCCCCATCTGTACGCCAGTGTCATGCTCTGTACTGCAACACGACAGGAACGGTGAAAGTCGATGCCCGTTGAATGTTCTGAAGGCATTTAGTCATTTACAATTAGACTCTACATCAAATATTGTTTACCCCAAAGTCAAGAGCTTTAGCTTTATTTCGTTTTCATTTTTCCAAAATTGGTAAATTTCAGTAATTGGTTGATTTGAATGAATGGTTGATTGGTTTAAGGATTGTGTTTTATTGATTGTAAGATTTCAAAGTAATTTTAAAAGTTAAAATTTTGCCCTAAAATATTGCATTATTTCGTAAGTTGGTGACTCGGACTCGGCCTCGGCCTTGGAGAGGTGTGACTCGGACTCGGCCTCGGACTTTAGTGACTCGGACTCAGCCTCGGCCTCGGAAGGTTGTGACTCGGACTCGGTCTTGGCCTCAGAAGGTGGTGACTCGACTACAACACTGTTATCACCAGAGCAACTGTCACTGGAGTAAATGTCGGACCACCATCCAAGGCCATGGCCTTCGATGGCCTTTGATTAATTTAAGCCCTGGAGGCTGGAGCTCCATTGCCTCTCTGTCTACCCTGAAACTCACAGTTGCTATCAAAACTGAAATTCTGAAACGCCTCACACACCTGGACTCCCTACGGCGATGTGACATTTCTTGAGCTTCTGACGATCCGGTCCAAAGAGGGTCCCGCCGATGAAAACGTGGCAGCGCAGCCCCTCCATCTCGCAGCCGATCGCCTGTATCGTCTCCTGGATCTGCACGGCGATCTCTCGGGTGGGCGCCAACACGAGGACTTGTGTGGAGGCGTTGTCCAGGTCCAGGCTCTCCAGTGCCACCACACTGAACACGCATGTCTTGCCCGTTCCTGATTTGGCTTGCACAATGAGATCTGTAAATGCCAAGAAATTATCATGGAAGTACGAAAGAAATAATGTTTAATTGGTAGAACAAAACAAAAACTGTGATTTCCAGGAAACAAGTGTTTTTGAACAAAACACACCAACCCATCTACCCCCCCCCCCAAAAAAAAATAGGATGGGGAGATCGGTTGATAGAAATAGATTCCTAGTAGATCTAATATACCATACACACAACAATAGGAGATTACATTTCAGAGTCCACCCCCGCCCCCTCCCAACTAGATCCATGAGGTGCTTGTGACAGTAACCCACCCCCATCCCCGTATACGTGAGTAACAAATATGTTACCCACGTAAAATTGTGTAATACGTGGATGTAGGGTGAAATTATTAGAAACATATATATTGTTTCTTTTAACATTTTTTTACCAGATTTGAATTACTTACACTGTTATTATTCACCTTGTTCACTTACAATTGTGAAAAACTATCTTGCTCTTCTTTTTTCAGCATAATTTTGTCCTTTCCTTCTTCCCCAGTACCTCTAGCATATGATCGCCATTCAAAACAACCTGCAGACAAGTAGTCTTTTACCCAGGTAGTAACAATCTTGTAGTCTAATAAAGCACGCTTAATGCAATGGGGAAATAGTGAAACACTTCACAACCCCGACTATTTTAGTCTGAAACAAAGACTAGACGATTTGATACACAGATTCATAGTGTCAAAACATTTTATTTTAATCGTATTTTTTGTTAATAAAAGACTAATTTTACATTTGAAAATTATATTTCCATGTAAATTAATATTTTTACTCAAAATTATGTTACAAATAATTTTTATTACAAAAGATTTGTGATTTCGAAAGAAAAATAGTACTAGTCAGACGATTGGAAAAGCTGGTGGCAATTTTCATTCGCTGATCCCCAGTCAATTGTGGCTACGCCGTATGTGTGCCAATGAACATCGATGATGGGTGCAGCATAGAGGTAAAAATTTTTGATACCTTCACCTAGACAACGAGGAACGCCGTGGAAAAAAAACCCCGAAAAATTGGGGTTTTGGAGATAGGGGTAAGTAATTTCTTTCGTATTTTATGTTCTTACTATACCTAGATAATGTTAGTTACGATTTTATTCAAACACAGTTGCAATGTTAGCAGAAATAAGGGGCTAATTTTTTCTGCATTGGCGTGAAGGCGTGTTTGCCTTGCGTGCAGACCCCCCCCCCCCCACCTCCCATACATTTTGATGTGACCAGTCCAGGTGACTTGCTAGTCATTGCATCACTACTTGTCTGAATCTTACTTACCTAGGAACAACTGCAGAATACCCCGCCACACACCAGTCTGTTATTTTGTCGGCCAACGGCCAACGGAGTTGCAACGCCGATAGCGATAAAATTAAACTTAGAGTCATATCGGCATCGAACCAACAACAAACCGCGAACGGATTATCGGAGTATTCGTTTCTGGTCTGGGGGCGGCGTACCCTAACCCTAACCCAAACCCAAACCCAAACCCTAACCCTAACCCTAAACCCTAAACCCTAAACCCTAAACCCTAAACCCTAACCCTAACCCTAGCCCTAGCCCTAACCCTAACCCTAAACACCCTAAACCCTAGCCCTAAACACACTAACCCTAACCCTGGTCGTAGGGAATTTGACCAACGAACCAACGTAGATCTACTTGGCGTAGTAGGGAATTTGACCAACGAACCAACGCAGTTGGCGTAGCCGTAGGGAATTTGACCAACGAACCAACGCAGTTGGCGTAAAGAATTTGACCAACGGACCAACGCAGTTGTTAGTCCACCCACGATGTGTGACGGAATAAAGCAAAATATGAAGAATAATTGCCGATAAAATAGTGCCCAACCAACTGACCAACGAAGTCAAATATGCAAATTAGATTGACGCGCCAACCAGATATCAAACGAAGACAAATAGAGTCTAATGCGATCTTCGAACTGTCGTCTTCGAATGTCTGTCTCCGTTGGCCGTTGGTTGACCAACTTATGTTAGCGTGAATGTGCGGGGTATTCTGCAGTTAAGCCCTTACCTAAACCACATCTTCCAAGCGGTATTGCTTTCAGCTGTATGGGGGAAGGTTTCTCGAAGCCCACCTTTTCCAATCCTCGGCTCACTGGTTTGGACAAGAACATGGACGCAAAATCAACATTGGCATTTTCTTCCGTCAAGACGTCGCTTGTCCTGTCTCGTTCTGCGATTACATGCGCCATTCTTGTGAGATAAGACATGGTCATAGTGTGTCTAGAATCATAACAGCAATATACAAAACATAGAAATACCAGTGACGAACCACTACGGCAGCCTAGAACGTCTTTATGTGTTCACTGTCTTTGCAATTCAGGGCTGCCACTCAAAATTTTGATTTCCCCCTACGCCGCATGCGTATTTTCCCCTACGGACACCGCTTTCCCCCTACGCCTACTTAACCATATTTCCCCATACGAACCTATGTTTTCTCCTACAAAATCGACTTTTCCCTACGAAGGTATGGTTTTCCCTAAAAAAATAACCTTAGAAATGCAAAATATTGATCACAATTTCTTCCTCGGCGATGGACAAAATGGGCGAATATAATCGGATTTCCTTGGAAAAATTACGAATATTTCTGAAAATTGTCAAAAACCCCTACATGTCGCGCCTCCAAATCACAAATCCGAAGCCCCCTACGTTTTCCCCTACGGAAAATCATTTTCCCCCGTTAGTAATCTCCTACCCCTACGCATGGCAAAATCCCCTACGTAGGATTTCCCCTCGAGTGGCACAGCCTTGTTGCAATTCTGCCTTTTCCAGGCACAGCTAGTCGAAACCAGGGCTGCCACTCAAAATTTTGATTTCCCCTACGCCGCATTGCGTATTTTCCCTACGACACCATCTTTTCCCCTACGCTCTATTAACCATATTTCCCATACGAACCTATTTTCTCCTACAAAATCGACTTTTCCCTACGAAGGTATTCGTTTCCTAAAAAAATAACCTTAGAAATGCAAATATTGATCACAATTTCTTCTCGCGATGCGACAAAATGGGCGAATATAATCGGCATTTCCTTGAAAAATTACGAATATTTCTGAAAATTGTCAAAACCCCTACATCCCCTACAAATCATCAAATCCCCTACGTTTCCCCTACGGAAGGCATTTTCTCCGTAGGTACCGCCTACACCTCTAACGCATTGCCAAAATCCCCTACGTAGGGATTCCCGACTACGAGTGGCAACCTTGGTCGAAACGTTCTTGTAATGCATATTGCATTTGCATTGTACGCATTTACATGTGCACACGTGCATGTATTGTCAGTCGCGAAATCTATGGAAAGCGACTCCGCTCACAAATAGAATCACGTATAGCATAGTTGCTCGTGTTACGCGACACACACACACATACGTGTAATTACCGTCAATCGGGGAGGTGTGACTCTCCTCAACGTAAGCGGGGAAGTTTAAGTTTATGGCGATATTATTCTTGTTTTTCAAGATTTGGTTAAATTTACTGTTCAGCCTGAAATATTAATAAATTTTAAAACGTTTATATAGTTAATGTAGTTAATACTGACTTTCACTTGTAAGATATCCACATACACAAGAATTGGGGAGGGGTGTAAAATAGTTTTGTCCTCCCCAGTACCCTGGTCTGAAACCACACCACTAAACTAAAAATAGTTCAGTGAACCACACACATACACAGTCTTGTTCCCAACTATGCAAATGTGGAGAAAGAAGAATATCCCTACCCTTACACCCCTAAGCTACTTAGAGGGCGTAATTGCATCATTCTAACTACGTATTGTAAATTGGGGAGCTCCCCATTTTTTTGTGTATTCCCAGTTCCACGGTAGAAAATCAAACAACCTCATCGATTGACACCAATTACCCGAATTGAATGTATCTGAGATGAATTGCGTTTTTTTCAGAAGCAAACCCACACTTACATGCACATACACGCTCGCACACACGATCGCACAGACACACAGACAGATAGATACACACACACGAGAGAACGAATTGAATGTATCTAATGAGATGAATTGCGTTTTTTTCAGAAGCAAACCCACACTTACACATACACGCGCGCACGCACGATCGCACAGACACACAGACAGACACACACACACACACACACACACACACACACACAGTGCACATGCACATAAAAAAAACACACGCTCAGGCTCAAACACGTATCACACGCACACTCAAATAGCACATTACTTCAACTTTACTGGTCAAAATGTCGGATTTTAAAATTTTCAATCATAAAAAAATGCCCCGATAAAAGTTTGGTGCATTAACATCAAAATGAATTGTTTCTCTCTAAGGACTCGGTTAGTATGCATTTTGGTTTCATTAAATTGAAACTTTACTGAATATGCAACACAGCGTTGCTAGTGTATAATCTCGCCTTTAAAAATTCAACTTGATTAGATTATAAACATACTGATTGTTAAACCATGGACCCTACTAGGGTCCATGGTTAAACTAAACCAATATGGACCAGGCAAAAATTACCAAAGGGAGGGGGCGGGGCTGGGAGTTGGAGTTATAAGTTTATTCTTGATATCAAACATTTATATCAATATATCGTTGAAGAATTCAATGAAAGGTAATTATGATCCAAACTCTAATCACTCCGATGGCAATTTCAGGAACTTTTTGAAAATACGCATAGAAAAGACAGGTTTGTAGACACATTTTTTGAAAGGTATGTTTTGAAGATTATTCGGGATTGTAGTCAGGTTTTCAAAAGATGTACAGGAAGTTTGTGAAAAACTGTAAGTGTTTTCTTACACCGTGAGGGAGCGAACCAACCGAGCGGGAGGAGTTTGTGGGGAAGGGGGGAGACGTGTTTCTATAAGAATGGTATATATATTTTAAAGGTACACACTAAAAAATAAAGGTGCGTACAAGGTTTAACTTTGCGGAAATAGGTGCAGAGCAATTTCTACCGCGGTATTTGAGCAAATTTGCACCTTTCACCGCTGAGCGCTCGCCCCACTCCATCATGTTTGCAAGTTTGCACCTTTTACCTCCAATAGACCACTTTCATAATGTATTCAAATTTATGGATTTTTTTTCTTCCGAAGCCTGGTGATGAGCTATTTCTTTCATCTGTTTCTATGAATACAATTTCAATACTGAAAATGCAACTTGCATACATTATACTATCTTGTATGTCGGACAAGCTCAGCTAGACTATAGCTTTCAGGTAGTCAAGAACAACCTTTGTTTGAAAGGTATATGGAATTTGAATATATTACGAAAACGACCTATGGGTCCAAGTTTGCACCTTAAAAGGATGAAAATAATTCACCTTCGGCTTCAACACAATATAATCAATTGAAAATAAACACCTTCACGGCCAACGTGATGGCCAATTGGGTAGAGCGTCCGCCTCACGTCCGAAAGGTCGCCGTTCGAGCCCAGCAGGGTCATAATGTTCGAGTGTATAAATATTTGTAAATGTTAATAAATTGCATTATAAATAGCATTCGAATGAACGTAAATTGCGGTTCATACACACAGTTTGAAAGAAAAGGAAGAATACCCTTTTTTATTATCTATGGTGCAATCCTGCACCTTTCAGGTGCAACCTTGCACCTTTTAGAAAGGTGCTCCCAGTGTGACATTGGTTTGCAACTTTAAAGGTGCAAAGTTAAACCTATTTTTCTCAGTGTGTAGACCTATATTTTATGCAGATTATAGGGATCGTACATGTAGTCAGGTTTCACAGATGTGAGGAAGTAGGCCTACCTGTTTGTGAAAAAAATGGATATGGGTTGTCCAGGGAGCGAAGCGACCGAGCAGGAGGGAAGGAATTTTTGAAAAATACGCAGAAAATTAGACGTGTTTCTGAGCATGGTAAATATATAGGCCTATTCTAAAACTTCTATATCTTTCTATCAATATTGAAGTGTTCGCTATATTATTATCATTATCATTAATTAGTAATTAGAATGTTTGATCTAGATGCAGCATTTTCTTTTTCTTCCTTCTTATTATTGTATTTTCTTTTTTTCTTTAAGCGCGTAAAGACCCTGTATTATGCGCTATATGAGAATGGTGATATTATTATTATTTTGTTATTATTATTATTAGATCGCTTCAGTTTATTCATTAAAGGTAAATGACATGATTGGGGTAGTCCTCAACTTGGGCTGAAACTACTCTACAATCAAGTAAACTATGCAAGGATTCTCCTGTAAAAATCTTGTAGTCAAACGTTGACCCATTCTAAAATAAACAATGTCAATATCACTCGTAGCAAGGAAACCTGCTGTGTGGCTCTCTATGGGGCTTATTTTTATCGTCCCCGGATAAAATTAAGATACTCATATGCTTATGCTTGATTCTCCTTAAGTAAACAAATTACAGACAAATCCTCCCAGGTGGGAGATCCACTCCTGCTAGTTATAGTTGGTATATATTTCAACTCATTTTCACGGTTCTTGAGGCATTTTCAAGTGTACCCAATCATGTCACTAACCTTTAATACTTTCACATTTTTATGCCTCCGCAACGAAGTTGCCGGAGGCATCATGTTTTCGGGTTGTCCGTCCGTGCGTCCGTCTGTCCGTCCGTCCGTCCG